>CACRXP010000352.1:52057-74571 GCA_902702965.1 Spirometra erinaceieuropaei | reverse complement strand
CCCGCTTTTATTTTGCCTTTTCGTTAATGATGTACCCGATTTATTTCAGAATGGTAGGCCTTTCATGTATGCCGATGATCTTAAAGTTGCATATCGATATAAGCCGGCAGATCATGACATCGTGCTTGAGCTCCTAAAGAGCAATCTACAGGCTTTCGCTCAGTGGTGCCGCACATGGCGCCTTTCTCTTTCTTGGCATAAGTGCTCAGTCATGGTGGTTGGCGACGACCACCAACCTCAACTAAGTATTAAAGGTCACTCCATAAATGTGCCCAGGGTTATAAATGATCTGGGCATATCATACTCCAAGAGTCTCAATCTCTCGGAGCACTGCGCCTTGATAGTCTCCAAAGCACGTAGAAGAAGAGCCCAACTGAGCACGACGGAATTATTCTGCGCTCCCACTGGGACAATTTCGACTTGGATACCATTCCACAGTTACAGTCTCTGACATTGATACTGGAACCGTACATACAGATTAACTTTGTGCATTTTTGGAATATTTTTTCACGCATCGAAATTCGCCTGGAACCTGGATTAAGTGCAATTTGTTTTTCAGCAGAGTGCAACTGACAACGCAACTGGCTACGCAACCGATTCACGGTATACAGCCTAGAAAACCAATCGCTCAAAATCCTTCAAGGTCTGCAGTTATTCAAGTCCCACGAGATCTGCAAAGTGCTAAGTCGCTTCTGATTAAATTCAACAAAATTTATCGGATTTTAAGTATTTTTTCACTTATTGAGTTTTGAATACTCACTTTAATTCATCATATATAAGCCGACGTATTCGTTATAACATCGAAAGCGGAATTATACCTATTATATCACGTCGAAGTTTATGGAGTCGCAGCAAACTAATTGTAATAGTACGGTCATCGACGGCACCTCGTTGGAAGATAAGTCCGGTGAGTTGTCCTTCGCATCCAGAACCTGTGTTCGCTCTACCTGCGCTCCCAGCCAACGACAAGCAAAGCGTGCAAAAAGCGTAATTACCGCAAAAAGTGTGAGGTACGAAGACGAGCCTTGTGCTGGGTGCGCAGATATCCAAATCAAAGTAGAACAACTCGAAAAGGAGCTTACTGATTTAAGGACGCTCGTGAAATAGACCCTAGACGACCAGAAAGTGTCCAGTGTTAGAGTCCCAGAAACGAAGAGCAGGGCACAAAATACGCGAACAAACATCTCCTCGGGGCATCTTGAAACGCAATTTGAAACTCAGAAGCCAAAATCGCAGACGCCGGTAACAGCAGGACAACGAAAACGAAGCCGCCAATAAGGGCAGACTCGATTCCCACGCATGATGTCTTAAGCGATGTCGCAAAAAATTACCTATCGCGGAATCCATGTCACCTAAGCCTCTTGCTGTAAGTGATGGGATTTCTGTTCTGCCCGGAGACTATATACCTGGGTCATCCAGTCTACTGTTGCCCTCTTGTTCTGGCAACCACCCCGAGCGCACTACAGAGCACGTATCTGAATGCGAAGACATGAACCCGTAGGTAGATGGGAGCAAGGAACGCCATGATAGGAGTCTGAAGTCACAACCAGACCTGATGGGTTGTTTGGAACAGTCGGTAGACAGTTAAAGTGTGCGTCCAAACGACGACTCCGTAAATCGTCCTCGCCCACATGCAGCGCATTCATCGGAAAGACAGAGTACGGAGGACCATGCTCGCCAGCAGTGTCTGGTTATTCAGGGTTTGTCAGAATCGAATGCAGTCAGACCTGAAGACCGTGTCTCGTAGGACCTTGCTCCTTTTCATGGTCTACTAAAACAGTTACTCCAGGCAGACATGGAAATAAAGGTTCTGAAAGCATTCCGGATAGGAAAAAGGAGTGAAGACAGGACAGCAGCACAACCACCTCGCCCTCTCAAAATTATGCCGGAGAACAAAGAGCTAATCAAGTTTATCCTCTCTAAAAAAACTGATCTCAGAAACACACACAAACAGGTTTTTTCAACCGGACTATTCACCAGCGGAACGGTTGAAACGCCGGGAACTTGTCTTGGAGTTAAAATCAAGACTGAATGATGACGAACACAATCTGGCTATCTTCATGGGGAAGGTAGTTCGGAAATATATGCCGTTTCAGTGGAACCAGCCTGTAATACTACGAACGACGACAGCTACTCAGCTAAAACAGACACCTTCGTTAAACCACCTGATCAAGGCGCCAACACAAGTGAGCCCGTAGCGTCCAGTGATCTGATTGAAACAGGGCATGTAAATGGAACCAATCAGGTAACGAAAGAGCCTAGAGAACAAGATGTCCGCGATAACAGAGTAATGCTCACAGCAGTAACAAATGCAACGGGAAATTCGGTTGGTGCTAAACTGAGGTGCTTGTACACGAATGCCCAAAGCCTCATATCGAAAGTAGACGGACTAAAACTTTGCCTTGTTGGAGCTGTCTCCAGATGTTTTAGCAGTAACTGAGACCTGGCTGCCCGGGAATATTAGCGATAACGAAGTAGCATTGCCTGGATACCAAATTTATCGGAGGGACAGGGAACATCGTCAGGGTGGTGGTATCGTTGTGTATGTGAATGACGGTCTGGCACTGTCGGATAACACCACCAAGTTTGTGTGCAGTACGGAAGCTATCTGGTTGACCATCAAGGCTACTGGTTCCCCGTGTCTCGATGTCCTTACTGTCTACTGACCACCTAGGACAGACTGAATCGCCGACACTCAACTATTGGAGCAGTTGGAGAAATTTTCCAGTCGACCTAACATCATGATCATGGGCGACTTCACCGCACCTGGAACAAACTGGAACACCCTCCAAGCGTCAGGTCCAAAATCGGCCTTCGATTACCGCCTGTTGAGCAAAACATTAAATGCGTGCCTCACACAACATGTAATGTTCCCAACGAGAACACGTGAAGGACAACGAGCAAACAACCTGGATCTGGTTTTTACGAAAACACCAGACAGCATAGACGAGATCGTCTCCATGCCGCCCCTTGGCCGAAGTGACCACGTAGTGCTTATGTGGGATTATTCGTTATTCTCCATTTCACATACTCCAGACCACAAAAGGCGTAATGTTTGGCGGGGCGACTTCAATCAGATGAGGGCAGACTTATCCGGTCTTGACTGGGGCTCTTTGTTTACGGGAAGTGCCAACGATGACTGGGAGCTGTTCAAGAATGTCCTTCTGCAGCTCATCAACAACCACTGCCCACTGACTAGTGTAAGACTGAACAAACGCCCTGGGTGGCTAAATAACAACCTCAAGAAAGAAATCAACAGGAAGCACAAATTGTGGAGTAACTACTGCGCCACTGGACAAGTTGAATATTTCAACACCTACAAGACACAGAGGAACAAACTGAGGAAGCTGATAATGCAGACGCGGCGGAAATTCGAGAAGAACTTGCTAAAAAAGCAACGCAGAACCCAAAATTGCTCTACAGCTACCTCCGACGAACTACAAGGAACAGGCATCAAATCCCCTTGATAAAGACTACTGATGGCGTCGAGATCGCTGATAGTAGGGATAAAGCTGCGTATTTTTCACGGTTTTTCCAATCAGTCTATACAAACGAGGCAAGGTTCCTTCCTCCCTCCACAGAAGAGCTGCCGACTCCAAGCGTCAGTGCTATACTCTTCTCAGAAGGCATTGTCCGAAGAGAATTAGAGGCATTGAACAAATCGAAGTCGCCAGGACCAGACGAGATTCCACCCAAGCTTCTGAAGGAACTTGCCTGTGAGCTCTCTGTGCCTTTGTCGATGCTCTTTCAAACGTCATTAGACACTGAAACACTTCCTATCGATTGGAAGCTGGCGCATATTACTCCGCTACACAAAGGAGGTAACAGGGCAGCGACGACAAATTACCGGCCCATAAGCTTGACATGCATTCTCTGCAAAGTTATGGAAAGGATCATAAAGTGTGAACTAATGCAATTCCTGGAAGTTCACGGCCTGCTTTTGAAATGCCAACGTGGGTTCCGAAAAGGAAGATCCTGCACGAAAAACCTGCTGCAATCTCTCCAGAGCTGGACCCAAACTCTCGACGACAGGCAGGCGGTTCACATAGCCTTCATCGACTTCCAGAAGGCTTTCGACACTGTGCCACATCAAAGACTCTTACATAAGCTGAAAAAAATAGGGATTAGTGACAACTTCCATAAATGGATCGAAAACTTCCTTGTGGGTCGACAGCAGGTTGTGTGCGTCGGTCGGGGAAAATCAGATCAGGCTATGGTTGATAGTGGTGTCCCCCAGGGTTCAGTACTGGGACCCATTTTGTTCCTTATCTACGTGGACGATGCCGCAAGAGATTTAGACTGTGAAGTAGCAATGTTCGCGGATGACATGAAGATATGGAGTGTAATTCGGGGTCCTGCCGATGAAGACAGACTGCAGATGAACCTGAATCGGTTGGAGGAGTGGTCAAATCGTTGACTCCTGCGGTTCAACATTGCCAAATGTAGCATACTTCGCCAAGGCAACATAGCCAGATCCGCCAGCACAAGAGGCTACTTTCTGGGCGGTGCAGCCCTACAAGAGGTCGAAGCCCAAAAGGACCTCGGTGTGCTTACGACGAGTTCCCTAAAACCATCCGCTCACTGTTCGAGGGTGGCAAAAACCGCAATGACCGAACCGTACGCCATCAAGCGTGCGTTTATGGACTTTGACGAAGATGCTTTCCCTAAGACATTCGGAACATTCGTCCGGCCGCATTTAGAGTACGGCATACAAGCTTGGAGGCCGTGGACTGTTGTGGATCAAAACTGCCTCCAAAGAGTCCAGAGGAGAGCCACGAAGATGGTCAGGGGTCAAAGCTCCTTTCCTTATGCGACCCGCCTAGTAAATCTGAACCTCTTTCCTTTGAGTTACAGGCAACTTCGCGGAGATCTCTTGCAAGCCTTCCGTATTGTAAAGGGGTTGAATTGCAGTCTGGCCTTCGAGGACTTTTTTGAATTTGCTACCACGACCAACCTCCGAGGTCACCCGTTAAGACTGCGCACTCAGCAGGCACGGCTGGATGTGCGGAAGTTCTCCTTCTCGGTTCGGGTGGTCAAACCGTGGAATGAGCTTCCCGCAGATGTTGTGATGTCACCATCTATACAAAGTTTTGAGAAGAATCTGGACATATTTATGTTCCGAAATGACCAAGGGCGATGAGTAGAGCTCACCCCCTGTAACTCCTTCTCATTTTGTCCCACAATTATGGGACAGAACATCTATCTGTACACCACACATTTTTTACGTTGCAAATAGGGTACTCAAAGACTTACGCCTATTTCCCTCAATAAACTGAACTGAACTGAACTGAACGACCGGGTTTATCCTCCGAAATTTTAAAACTAGGGAAATTAGAATGCGCCTTTACAACATGTACGTTAGACCTGGTCTGGAATACTGTTCGTTTTCATTTAGCCTCATGCGTGCTCTTGAGCGGGAGAAAATAGAATCCGTTCAACACTTTTTTACCATGAGAATTTTAACCCCCGAACACCGACATTTGTCTTACCAAGAACGTTACCGGCTTACGGGCCTTGATCATTTATGGTTCCGCAGATTACAAAGGGGACTATTTTTGCTATTTAAACTCTTATATAATCACACATTTACCCCACTCACTTCTTTAAGACATCATATCCACCGTCGACGTAACAGTCACCACGAGGTATTTTTATTTCGGACTCTGGCACGTACTGTTAAATATCGTCGGTTCTTTTCTGTAAATGCAATTTCTATTTGGAATAAACTACCCATGAGAGTGAAAACTCTGCAAAATTATCCTTTATTTAAGAGAACTATTACTCGATTTTTGCATTCAGAAAAGCTTCCTCAAATTTTGGGTTCTGAATCCACTGATCGACTCTACCGTAGCGATGGCGTTTGTGGTCTCGGAACACTATGTCCGGTCTCACCAGCTGTTCCTCAACGCGTCTACTTTGACTATGCCCAACTTCATGAAAGGAAGTGACGTCCGACGATCTCCGATACCGTGCAGCCCCCTCCCCTCCCCCTTCTTGACGGTCGAAAATCTACCACCAGCAGTTTTTTTCTCCTTAACCCTCCAAACCATAAAAACCAACACAACTATATTTTTATTCTTCAGGAGTTTTTTTTCACTGCTGGTCGGATTTGTGTTTAATCGCTTCCCTTGACAATGCCTGTAAACTGGCATTTAATAAATTAAATTTAACTTGATTTACTATTTGTTCTCCAGCATAAATTTGAGAGGGCGAGGTGGTTGTGCTACTGTCCTGTCTTCACTCCTTTTTCCTATCCGGAATGCTTTCAGAACCTTTATTTCCATGTCTGCCTGGAGTAACTGTTTTAGTAGACCATGAAAAGGAGCAAGGTCCTACGAGACACGGTCTTCAGGTCTGACTGCATTCGATTCTGACAAACCCTGAATAACCAGACACTGCTGGCGAGCATGGTCCTCCGTACTCTGTCTTTCCGATGAATGCGCTGCATGTGGGCGAGGACGATTTACGGAGTCGTCGTTTGGACGCACACTTTAACTGTCTACCGACTGTTCCAAACAACCCATCAGGTCTGGTTGTGACTTCAGACTCCTATCATGGCGTTCCTTGCTCCCATCTACCTACGGGTTCATGTCTTCGCATTCAGATACGTGCTCTGTAGTGCGCTCGGGGTGGTTGCCAGAACAAGAGGGCAACAGTAGACTGGATGACCCAGGTATATAGTCTCCGGGCAGAACAGAAATCCCATCACTTACAGCAAGAGGCTTAGGTGACATGGATTCCGCGATAGGTAATTTTTTGCGACATCGCTTAAGACATCATGCGTGGGAATCGAGTCTGCCCTTATTGGCGGCTTCGTTTTCGTTGTCCTGCTGTTACCGGCGTCTGCGATTTTGGCTTCTGAGTTTCAAATTGCGTTTCAAGATGCCCCGAGGAGATGTTTGTTCGCGTATTTTGTGCCCTGCTCTTCGTTTCTGGGACTCTAACACTGGACACTTTCTGGTCGTCTAGGGTCTATTTCACGAGCGTCCTTAAATCAGTAAGCTCCTTTTCGAGTTGTTCTACTTTGATTTGGATATCTGCGCACCCAGCACAAGGCTCGTCTTCGTACCTCACACTTTTTGCGGTAATTACGCTTTTTGCACGCTTTGCTTGTCGTTGGCTGGGAGCGCAGGTAGAGCGAACACAGGTTCTGGATGCGAAGGACAACTCACCGGACTTATCTTCCAACGAGGTGCCGTCGATGACCGTACTATTACAATTAGTTTGCTGCGACTCCATAAACTTCGACGTGATATAATAGGTATAATTCCGCTTTCGATGTTATAACGAATACGTCGGCTTATATATGATGAATTAAAGTGAGTATTCAAAACTCAATAAGTGAAAAAATACTTAAAATCCGATAAATTTTGTTGAATTTAATCAGAAGCGACTTAGCACTTTGCAGATCTCGTGGGACTTGAATAACTGCAGACCTTGAAGGATTTTGAGCGATTGGTTTTCTAGGCTGTATACCGTGAATCGGTTGCGTAGCCAGTTGCGTTGTCAGTTGCACTCTGCTGAAAAACAAATTGCACTTAATCCAGGTTCCAGGCGAATTTCGATGCGTGAGAAAATATTCCAAAACTGCGCAAAGCAATTCTGTACATGCGATTCCAGTAACAATGTAAGGGACGGTAACTGTGAAATGGTAACCAAGTCGAAATAGTCCCAGGTGGAGTGCTGAATAATTCCGTCGTGCCCATTCGGTCCCTCGACAATGATGTGTATGGGCATATTTTTTAGGCTACCGGCTAATAATCCAAGGCAAAAAGTTCCCACAAACACACTTTGGGATCTATTCATGCCGAGAAGTTTGTGCATGTCAGCCGGAAGTATGTGCGTATTATGGCTCCTCCGAAGAAGTATGACAATTAATGACTGTATTTAATTCAGTATGGAAGCATATATGCGAATCCCAGGTTCTTGTTGTAAAGAAGATGAAGATCCGATCACTGGGACAGTGGGTTTATTAGTCTGAGCTTTCGGTCTCGTACAGGAGGCCATCGTCAGAGACTGTGAGAAGGCAACATCAAATGAGCGGTTTTTGTAGTCACGCCATGAAGGGGGGGGAGATATGAGTGCATCGGGTGGCATTATCGATAGGTTGCGTCCCACGCCGTCCCACGGTGGCGTGACTGCGTGCACCCTTGGCAGGAAATTGTGTCTCGCCCCTTGACCGCGGGAACGGAGCGCGTGATAGCAGAAGGGTATTACAACGTGCCTGTTGATAGAGTTGGTGCCAGACACACAGGCATTTAACAGTTCACGTCCTGTCTTATTGCTAGCCCGCGCCACTATCCGCGTGCTCGCAAAGTTGAATTCGTGGCCCACCTACAGGGTGTGAGTGGCGAACTAGACGACCAACAGTCCTACAAGTCCACGCCTCCCTCGCGAGCCAAATCGATGATTGGTCAACTAACTGGACTCCTGAACCGACTCAAGCGAAACAGTGCTATATCGCTAGACGAATGGCGACAGATGAAACCAACGGACACGGTACTAGCCCGGTTTTATGGATTACCCAAAATCCACAAGCCCAATGTTCCCCTTCGACCGATCGTTGCTTTGAAAGGCAGCCCCACTTACAATCTGTCCAAGTGGATGGCCCGAAAACTTAACTTTCTCCGAGAGGGCTCAAGGACCTCCATCAATTCGGCCTCCCAATTCCTGGCCGACATCCGAGGAAAAGTTGTCCGACCGGAGCAGATTATGGTGTCCTTTGACGTGGTTTCATTATTCACGTCCATCCCACCGGACCTGGCACGCGACGTTCTTCGCAAACGACTCGAAGAGAATTACGACGAGACGAACAAACCCCTAAAAATTGACCACTTACTGCAAATGTTTGCTTTCTGCCAACAAACCTTCTTCACCTTCAATGGCAGAACATACGAGCAGATCAAAGGAACGCCGATGGGTTCGCCAATATCCAGCCTGGTTGCAGAACTAGTCCTGCAGGAACTGGAAAAAGTCGCCTTCGACCACTATGAACCTGCATTTTGGCGCCGGTTCGTGGACGACACGTTCGTCATAATTGAAAGGAGAAGACTGGCCGACTTCCAAGACCTGCTCAACGGCATCTTCCCAGACATTCAGTTCACAAGGGAAGTAGAGCATGCTGAACAGCTGCCTTTTCTTGACGTTCTCATCACACGCACACCCAACGGCGAACTCAACACCACGGTGTACAGAAAGGCGACTAACACGACTCAGATTCTCAACTACCACAGTAACCACCCAATGGCGCATAAACGCAGCTGTGTTAGGACACTCTTCCAGAGGGTAAAAACGCACTGCAGTGAACCAGAGGGACGAGTACGAGAACGTCGGCATCTTCGGGACCAACTGGCAAGGAATGGATACCCGAACAGCTTCGTCAGCCGCTGCCTCCGCACGCGCCCACGGCGAACAAACGGAGGAGAGCCGCCAACACTCTGGCACCCTCTGCCATATATAAAGAACGTATCCGAAGCGATGGAACGTATTGCTGGAGAGCTCGGCGTGGGTATTGCTCACCGTCCGACAGCGACCATGCGCAGCAAAATCATGCAAGTGAAGGATCGCCTAGACGTGGGTGAACAATCGGGCGTCGTCTATCAGATCCCATGTCGGGACTGCCCTCGCCACTACACAGGACAAACCGGACGACGGCTTAGCTCACGAATAACGAAGCACAAACGCGCGGTCCGGAGAGGCGACCCGTTGTCTCAGATCGCCACTCACACCCTGGAGGAGGGCCACGAATTCAACTTTGCGAGCACGCGGATAGTGGCGCGGGCTAGCAATAAGACAGGACGTGAACTGTTAGAGGCCTGGGTGTCTAGCACCAACTCTATCAAAAGGCACGTTGAAATACCCCCCTGCTATCACGCGCTCCGTTCCCCGCGGCCAAGGGGCGAGACCCAATTTCCAGCCAAGGGTGCACGCAGTCACGCCAACGTGAGACGGCGTGGGACGCAACTTATCGAGAATACCACCCGCTGCACTCATATCTCCCCCCCCCGTTCATGGCGTGACTACAAAAACCGCTCATTTGATGTTGCCTTCTCACAGTCTCTGACGATGGCCTCCTGTACGAGACCGAAAGCTCAGACTAATCAACCCACTGTCCCAGAGATCGGATCTTCATCTTCTTTAATTCAGTATAATTGAGTGTATATGACGGATGGAGGCAGAGCCTTGGAATTCCCTATTGACAGCTGGTTCTATGAAAAAAAAACATGCAGATTTTTACATAGCAGTTATGCCGGTCATTGATATCATGTAAATGTTCGACCATCTAGCATAAGTTTATCTAGTTTTCTTTTGAAAGTCTCGATGTTTTCTTGCCGTGTTGGATGCGATTCGTTTCTTAAATGTCGCACACAGTAGGAAGGAGGGAATCACGGTATCGTCTTTCAAGATGGACCGCAACCAGGACTCTCTGCTGCCCGAAAACACTGACACGAGAGAAATTTTCAAAGAACATGCTTTGCAGGATTTTCGCAAGCTGAGTCTATTTTCTCCAAAATTCGGTTGGACGAAGACTTCCTTACATGTATGTTATAAGACGAGAGCAAACACTCGTTCTGTGTGCGCAGTTCAGGAGACTGATGCCCAAAATGGCATATTTAGAAGCACCGTTGATATGATTTCCAAGGTAAGAGAATACGAGTAAGTATGTTAAAGTACAATCACCCACTTGGGAATTACAGGAAGCCAGCTGTAGTTTCAGAATCTCCCACAGCAGCAGGCTGCCTTTGGACCACCCTGAATTTAGCACATTAAGATGTGCGTAAGTCTACTTCGCCTGCATCCATGGAGGGAGGGGTACTCAGGGAAATTCAAGTCGGGGAATAAAGTAAATATTTCCTAGTTAAATGCCAATAAGTCAGATCAGTGCGGTATGGCTGCCCGGCAAGCTTCCGCCGTCTTGAAGGCGAAGACGGCCAAGGGCTTCTCAAAATGATTTCACAGATAAGGCCTTCTATCGGTCGGTTGAAGGTTTATTTGAGAAGGAAGCCTTCTCTTTAAAAACCATTCTGTAGGTTCATTTGCGATAAACTACAAAATGAAGTACCTTGCATACATGCAAGGGCGCGTTTTTAAATCTGACCCGACAGTGAGAGGGATGACTGACGCCCTCTATCTGATGGGGGAAGGATGTTACCCTGATTTGGTCTACAGAGAAAAAAGGCCTCCGAGCTCTCTGTTTCACAACACCAGTATTGAAATCCGTGTTCGC
Organism: Spirometra erinaceieuropaei; assembly: GCA_902702965.1. NCBI lineage: Eukaryota > Metazoa > Platyhelminthes > Cestoda > Diphyllobothriidea > Diphyllobothriidae > Spirometra > Spirometra erinaceieuropaei. The sequence continues at coordinate 63,344 of CACRXP010000352.1, read as the reverse complement.
TCAGTTTGCAAATATGTTGCAGATGGACTGCACGTACCGCACTAACCGCCACGGTTTTGTGTTATACAACATAGTCATCACTGACAAGCATGGTCGTGCGCAGTCTTTAGATCTTTAGATCTTAAAGTAGTGTACGAGAAGTGTGCATGAAAACGCCCGCCTGCCGAATGCAGGACTAAGGGAAACATCCTCCGGCAAGATATTCTTAAACAGTTGAAATTCAGTACTTGCATCGTATTTGTCGCTCTCCTGAACAGTGTGGTGTTTAGTCCACCACAATCTTTGTTGCATACCGTTGAGTCAGACACCACAATCCCTTCTTGAGCACAATTCATGGAAAATCTCACAGGGAAGGCCTCCATCCAGGCCTCAAACACAGTTCGTGTGTTTAAAAGAAAACTTGCCCGTCTAGTTTTCGACAGAAATCGACTTGTACAGCATGACTATGTACAGCCAGCTTTGTAATATCTGTCATATACAATCTCCCGCACAAATTTACAGTGACCCTATGCACTACTATATGATTACGATTGAACTGTGAACCAATCACATTTTAAATTCCTGCAATTTATTTTATTTTTGAGTATGAATCTGCGAAAGCACTGTACATAAATATGGTCATCAAGGGCTCTGCCTGTAACTCTTCAATATATACATATATACATATACAATCCAAATGAGGTCATGAAATCATTTGATGTTACGTTTATTTTTCCCGTCAGGCTTCAGGTAATGAAACCGACATACCCACTGCCACGGCTAGAAACGACTAGAGTCGTTTATCGAATCTGGCGCAGCTATGGACAAAGTAACTACGTCGGAGAAAGTGGAAGACAGCTCTGAACACGAATGACCGAGCAAGTTGCAGAAGTGCGGAGAAATGACGCCGGCAATCAAGTTGCGACTCATTCGGCGAGAATTGGCCACACATTCAAATTCACCGAGGTCGAAATTGTCACTAGATATGAGAACCGCGTAAGCCGCGAGCTGATTTACTCATGGTTCACTGGTCCCCAGACCAAAACAAGTGTCGATCATCAATCAGGCATCATGCCAAATGTAACGATTCCTTAATGAAGAGGGTGCGCCGTGAATTCATAGGTATGCGGTAGCATGGCGAATGCAACCTATAAATACTGCAGCCCTTGTGCATGAAACACCCGTGTCTGCTTTTGTCTATGATAATGTGTTCAAGAGGAAATTTAAAACGTCAGACGAATAAATATCTTGTCCGAACGATCGTGTCTCTTTTTTCACACTGCGGCTCGTCTCTTCGCTTCTATTGACTAAATACTCAGCCTAGAAGGCATTCTGGGTGGGTTAGTGACTTGAGCGTGCTTAACCCCGCGACCAATGACAATACTGGCTTCTTTGACACAGGAATGATGCACGAACACCTGCCCGAACTGCAGTGCCTGACCGATCTCAAGAAGTGTTGGGCGAAATTCTGAAATGTATATTCGGTTAAGAAAGCCTACTCAGTGTGGATGTGGGTTTTCGAATGTACTTCTTTTTGACCCTCTGCAGAAACCACACTCAATAGAACAGACAACTTTATTTGCAAGCATTTTAACATTCCTTTTCGATGATCTTATAAATGTAAATATATTTTATAGAAAGCATGCACAAAAATGGTTTCTTGTATATTTTCCTTAGAAAATCAATTCGTCCCAACAATTTATAGCCTAATGGTATCTACCTTTCGGTTTTTAAAAGGTTTCTAATTATAAGATTTTTAGGTCCGTGCGGTGTTCATACATATAGCATCTAACATGCCGGTTTACCGATGCTCCTCAGGAAATGTACGACGTAGTTCGCGTACATTACAAAATTTCATGAACTCTATATGGTATCTTCTTAAATTCTTGCCACTTATGTAGTCATTTTTTACCGATTGTGTACAGGAGGCCAAACAGAAGTACGTTTGAAAGCCCAAATCCTCGCGAGTCCAAATGCCATAGGACCATGCCGCAGGATAATCCGTACTACAAAACCACCTAAGTAATCATTCCTAATCGGATATTCATTTTTGAATTTCGGTCAACACTTCATGAGGTACGTCGCGCGCTGCATTTCGGGCATTTGTTCGTGAGTCATCCCTACGCACTTCAAGCAGTCTGGCCACAACGCGCGTGCTTGTGTGTGTACATTGTGAGGTACTAACAGAGGCGCATCCCAGTACTTATTCATTTTACGTCCGCTGACGATCGTTGGCTGTAATTTCTGCTTTCACTTTGTTTGTTTGCACTGCTCCGTCGCTCTTTTGTTCGCTTTTAGATTTCTTTTCTATTTGGGTTGGCTTTTATTTGAAATCTCTCTGTCTGACCTTCAGTATTTTGGCTTGTAGAGAACAGATATTTGTAGTTAAGTTTGTTTTAATTCCTTTGTGAATGCTCTCCTGTGCGACAATCCGCTCTCTTTGAAGCGACGGTGACGGATCACCAATCGGACGCGCAGGAGTTGAAACCCCGCGTACCGACACCTAGACAGGAAGCAGGGTAAATCGGAGGAAAGCTCGCGCATACCTTCTGGTTCCCTTCCTCTATTGTCCCCTCCTTTACCACTCTGCCCCCCAATTTACAATTCCTCTTACCCCTAGTTCTCGATTCAATAAACGCTCATTTGTTGGAAGTTCATTTCTGGTATTGGCTGTTGAAATTCGCGTAATCTTACCCATAAGACCCCATACAAAGGAGAGACGTGATGAATATGTCTGCTATGCCTTCTACAGACGAACAACTTAACTACCTTCCGAAAACCCCAACACAGACGAGACCAAGCCATCAGGTTACTCGAGTATTACAGGCTAGCTTACGTTTTCGTATTTTTCGGTTACATGAAGGTCACGCTGCCCTCGAATCCTTCCGCACGTAGTATTCCTAGCCAATCCCAAAATTCAAAGTATACAGACATCCGCCAGTGGAATGGTACATTACAGCGTTCTGCGAAAAGGTAACTTATTATGGAGTTTTCTAACTGATCGAAATCATATTCGGTGTTGACTTCTCTTGTGGGTGTCAATTTAATTCGACAATGATGTTTTCTGTTCGGGTTTAGTTCAATGTTGGCCCAAACTACATTCGACATGGAAAAAAACGTCCGAACACTCACGTATCCTTTACATGCCTTCAACAAGTATCATATTTTAAGGTTGTAGTAACACATAATAAAAATATGTTTTATGGGTAATCGATTGGAAACTATGAAAAGCATTAAGCATTTAGCGATATTTCAAGGCGGATCTGCAACTCTACGTAATCCAGTATAAAGAAAAAGTGCGAATTCATTTCACGGAAGTGCGCACTCGTTACGTGCGCATAATGGTATATTGGCGATCACGACTAAGAGTCTATTTAAATTTGTCAGTCGCTGAACCGCCTGGCAGCATGGGCCCTTGTAAGAACCTTAGCTTCTATGACGTCTCCATGGACAAAATCAAGCAGAAGTCTCTATGCTTTACTTAGCCGCATCTCAGTCGATTCCGAGATGTAAAAATTACCACGAAACCTCGGCAAACCCTTTTGGAATCTAAGCTACTGTTGTAGGCCGTTGGCAGGCCGCCATATCCGAAACTGCACTAATTACTCTGAAATGTAAACTACAATAGAAGATTATTTTTGGAAGTTATTATATTTGCACTTTTCATATATACTCAGTATTTTGCATTGACAAGTTTCCTGTACATCGAAATCCGAAGTTTTCCCAACCGCAATCATTTATGACGTTTTCGAGAATTTCACTAGATAGTTAACACGAACATTCGACCGGCGTGTTCGACGATGTCCACCGTGTGCCCGACAACAGGTGGTGGGAGGAGGGACGGTGACTTGCGCAGGGGGTTATAGTGCTAGTAGACTTGCGCTGCATCTACCACACATTCTCCTCCTGCCCCACCTGAGCCGGTGTAAGGACAGAGTCCAGAAACCGGAGATGAGAGAGGCCGCAGGTTAATGGCTTGGACTGATCCGCACCTTGGCGCTCCACTCCGCACCCTCTGGTCCACACAACAAATGAGCAGGTTTTTGATCGCCAAAACAATAGGCGGTGGGTGTGGCAGTGGTCTCAGTTTGTGCGACGGCTGCCGACAACAGTGCCTGCCAGCGCACCCCCTAGATATTGGCATTTAATATTGCGCAAAGATAACGCCTGCCAGAATCCGATGTAGCCCCCATGTTGGTCCAGCGCATCTAACATGTGGCCCGATTGGAGTGCAAGTTAGTTTACACACTAAAGTTATCCAGACATCGCAGAAAATATAGCCGTTTTTCGTGTTTTAAGTTGTCACTATCCGAGCAATCCCGATTACAACCGAGTCCGCCGGATTGTGCTCTTGGATATTTGAATTTGCCGAGGTTATCTGAAGCGTGTTCATCTCGCCACCAAATGTACTTCGATGGCGTATTAGGTGCATACAAAACGTCTATTGTTTACAAAAATTCCTTGATTATTAGATTTGGACAGGGTCGCGGTCGTAAAGAAAAATTACTCAGATGAACAAATGCCTCCGTAGTTTATAGTTGACAGCATAGGACGAGGCAATGGAAGGCTTAATGAGACATCCGGTCATCAATCTGGACTGAAATACGAACATTTAAAATCTACCTATCTGCAAGGGCCGTTCGCGCTTTAGCCATGGGTTACGAGAAGAATAATTTAACCAAGTATCGTTTGGTGTATATTTCTATACCGAAATCAATAAAAACGGGATGGACTCGTGGTTCGGAAAGAACATAAGCGGGCACTTTTTCAGTAACACATAGCGTAGGCACAACCCAGAAATAAAAACATTTTGGCGGCTGTTAGTGCTAAAAATGGATGCAAACAAATGGAGCACATTATTGATCCTTCCCTACCTCGGTGTTACACAAACCTCCTTGTAGAATTTAATCACGGCTCCGATCGACGACCATTTCAGAACTCCAGCAGAGCTCGCGTACCTCGCAAAACGAGCTCCCTGTCAGCTCATTCAGAGCACATTTTGCTATTTGGAAAGCAAAGACAGTTTCTGACTGAATGAGATGGTGACATACTGCCGTTTAATTTAACAATCACGACTATGATGGAGGTAAAAACCTACCCCAAGCAATTCCTCCCATTAAAATTAAGTATTCCTAGCCGCTCTGCTTAGCAATTACATTAGACGTGCTATCTCATGAAATGTCATCAGGAGTTGTGAAGTGTGTTTCCAATTTGAAAAAACAGGGATGTAATATTTGTTGTCGTGGAGTATAATTCCATGATATTTCAGTCGTGTCAGGATGCCTGTTTTTGAACGAGCTTCTCCCCAGCCACCTGCAACAACTGCACTCTCTAAAAAATGATAAATAGTGTGGGACGAATTTTTCACATCGATTTTCGACTCCCGTATACATTTGAAGTATACCTTAGAGAAAGCTTGCAAAAAAAAACATCCTTTCTTCGGCCCACTTGATGGCCCATTTAAATGTTTAATTGCGCGTAGAGGAAGTATGTGGAAAAAGTGGAAAGGGACTATCATGTAAGAAATACAAGGAAAATATCGAATACTGTACAGATGAACACAGTATTTCATGCGTCAACAGTTTCTGAAGGCATACTAACTCGGTTTGGTGATTAATGAGGCAGATACTTGAAGCAAGCCCAAGCTACAATAAAGTAACTAGACTTGTGGTCTACAGGCATCGTGATGAATGCGAGTAGACTTGTGGGCCGTGCTAGTAGTATCGTAATGGCATTTTCAGTTTTCGAGTAATTTTTAAACCGACTTTCCGTTGCATTTGCACTTATGGTTTCCAAGATACAAGCTGTATATTTTCTGCGGACGAAAAATCACGCATTTTACCCGCAAGAAGGAGGACATATTATTAGGCCAATAAAGTTTGCAGTTAATGTGGATCATGCTGTGCCCTTAATATTGAGGACAAATAAATCGACAGATATATTTCACTGTCTTAAATACATCATAATTAGAGCCTTTTCAAGACAACAAATACCCTTTACTAAAGTAACAAATTTGGAGACTCTATTTTCCACCAAAATTTGCAAGGAATAATATTATTGTGCAATCATTACACAAGATATCTTTAAATTACTAAGGGAATTGCAAACCAATTGTTAAATTTGTCCTTCATAAGCAGCCATTTTTTACAGAGTGTAGTGGTTACAAGTGGGCGGAAAGAAACTCGCTTAATAATTGGCATCCTGACGTGACTGAAATATCGTGAGCTTATGTTGTACGATGATAAGAACTCCAACCCTACGTAAGTTATCTCTTCAAATGGAAATCACATCTCAGAATTTCGGCTAACGTTTCCCGAGCTATTGTAAATTATACACTCTAACTGCCTATGAATGAGAGGGAGAATTTTCCGCCGTCTATTGGCATTCCTAGCTATTATTTTGCCGAGACGGACTATGCTGACATATGGAACTGTAGGAAATTGGCCGAGATCTGGCTTGCGCTTCGCCAGCCCTCCCTCCTGAGGCTGCAAGAAAGTCCGCAGACTGACTTTCGTAATGGCAGATTACTACTTGGGGAATCCGGCCTATAAAGAGGATTCTCTCCCCAGTTATTCAGGTGCACCTATAAATGGACTTTGCATCCACATGTTTATATATTTAAAACTTGAAAATTACAGCCAAACCCCTTATGGCCGATTTCGAACCAGTTATACCTCTTTTGTTAACGGACGGGACGGTCTCGTGATAGGATAGCTCTCGTCCTGAAAGAGTGCCCGTTTATGTTCTTTCCCAGCCACCAGTCAGTCCCGTTTTCTCTGAATTCGGCATCGCCATCTACACCAAACGATACTTCGTTAAATTATTCTTCTCACATCCGAGGCCTAAAGCGCGAACGACCCTTGCAGATAGGCAGATTTTGAATGCTCGCATTTTCGTCCAGATCGTTGACTGGATGTCTCGCTAAGCCTGCCTTTGCCTCGTGCTATGCTGTCAACTATAAACCTCGGAAGCATTTGTTCATCTGAGTAATTTTTCTTTACGACCGCCACCCTGTCCAAATCTAATAATCAAGGAAGTTTTATAAACAATAGACGTTTTGTATGCGCCTCATACGCCATCCAAGTTCATTTGGTGGCGAGATGTTCACGCTGCAGTGAACCTCCACAAAGTCAAATATCCAAAAGCACAATCCGGCGGACTCGATTGTAATCGGGATTGCTCGGATAGTGACAAAATAAACCCCGAAAACGGCTGCATTTGCCGCGATGTCTGGATAACTTTAATGTTTTACCTAACTCGTGAAAAATGTCGAGATTCACAAATAACTGTTACTCACTCGCAAACAGACACCAATGTATGTATCCAATATCCATATTAATAAATGACTATCCTATGGACACTTGAAACAGAAAAATGCTAAAGAGTATGCTAGAGTATGTTTTTATGCCCCTTCTTCGAGCATAAAATATAAAGACGACGTGATTGTCCATCAAGCGACTGAAAGAAAGCATATTTTTGTTCGTGTTTTCTATATAATATATTTGACTTTGCAATCCTATCGAAAATTAGCTAATTTAATAGTCATTTCTTACCGAATACGGATCCAATGGGAGATTGAAAAGCAGTGCATTCAAAAGCTAATGTCCTGCCCAATCCGAAATATTATAGGATAATGCCGCAAGAGAACCAGTTTCGCAACAGCGCTTAAGTAATCCTTCCTAATCGAAAGCGCATTTCAGAATTTCAGCCAAGATTTCATGAGATCGGTCACTCACTGTACTCCCTGCTCAAAGTTCTCCCAGCCTACGTTGAACTATCGTCCACCTACAGGCAAGAATGAGATGCTGAGCTAACGGCTGTTACTAATCTGCCGAGCCCTGACCGACTGCATGTCTCAAAATGTTCACATTATTGACTCCATCCGTGGATGGCGAATATTCAGCCTGTATCATTTATCAGAGTATTGACAGGTCCGTTGATTGGCTAGCGTAAGTTTGACCAATTCCGGAAGGCTCAAAAAGGAGTTTCAGCACACGGCATGCACTGGTTGCGGCGGCTATCAAAAGACGTCTAAATATTTCAAAGGCACGCCCAGAAATATCTCAAATACGAAAATCTGATTGAGTAAAAAAATACTTTATTGGAAAATATTGACTAATTACATGAATACATCTGTAAAACCGTGGGCTAAATAGGACATCACAAATAAATGCAAGTGCAACAAAGCGTGTTCTTTTCAGGTACGGCCCCAGCAACAAAGGAACAGTTCCTGAATACGTTGACGCAAACCCCTACCTCGATTTCTCGAAGAAGGGCTTGCAAGGGCTTGTGGAATGACGGGACCGGAAAGGCGGTCCACAATGTTACAATTTGAAGTCCCTGAAATATATTTCAAACAGTATATTAAAATTGAGACCGTCAACAGGATATTCAGGTGTGAAATCGAGGACGAAATATATGCATATCAGTTCAAAGCGTGCATCAAACGAAGTTAGCCAAAATTCATGAAATTAGCTGGAATCTCCAGCAGGAACAGATGCCTACTGTATCTCATTATAGAACACTATTTTGAAAACCCTCTTCAAAACATTGTCCAAACAATGGCCAGTCTCATCATGACGCAAGTTGGCCCAATCTCGCATTGGGCTCACAATGACCAGAGAAATCAAAGGACTCTGTCATCGACTATAGTCCTCTGCAGAAGGCCTGTGCAAACCGTCTCACACTCCGCTATAGGTCAGCATTCACTGGTACCAACTGAAAGGCTTTTTGTGGAAAAATGGTCTCGACATCGGGACGTCTGTACTGGAGACAACTAGCCTCCTCTGAGCTGCTGGGAGAAACAGTTGACTGCTCAACTTCTGTACACTTACTGAGTCCGAACTACAACGGTAAAACTGGTGTATCCCTGTGTATATCCAGCATGCGACCGCGTCAAGTATGTAATGCCTAATTACAGTAGACCAGAGATGTGCCAACTGCACTTTATCTGCATGGAGTGTTAGGCATGTGCACACAACCAGCTTCAACATTCATATTTTAAAAAGAGTATCTCCTAGTCTATACGCCAAAACCTGGCTCTCTACAACAAAAACAGTACTGGAGTGCTGCCTTCGAACACCGATACCATCCACATGCAAGTAATTCGTGAGGTAACATATCTGCCGCATATTCAGACCGGCAAACCACGTGCTAATTAGAATCTAGTGAAAAAAAATCATCTCGGATATCTTCAATTCCCAACTTTAATGAGTCAGATGGGAAGGGATGAGAAAGAATACCTGCAGATGCTCCTGCTTCCGTGTTAGAGGCCTCGCACAGAGAGCTACACGTGGTAGGCGTTGGATTGGGTGTCGAACGAAGAACTAGGGGATAGGAAGGGTTAAGGAATAATACCTGCCGCTGTATGGATTTCAGACGTCCCTGCTTCGGTCGTCGAGGCCTCGCCCAAGGAAATAGACACAGACGACGTCGGAGTGGGTGTGGAACGGAGGCGTGTGTAAACTGAAATTGGAGAAGCCTCGGTGTCAGTCTCTAAATGCAAAGCGTTTTACAGCATGTGTGTTCTATCCCTCCCCCCCCCCACCCCAACACCCCAACCCACCTCCCACAGTGATCACCATTAGTGAAGGAATCGACACATCTGTGGGATTCACATCTGGTAATGCAAGAGCAAGGCATCAGCACAACCGACGACCAATTGAAATGGGCAACCAGCCTCTGAACTAGGCAGCCGACGTTTTTATCAGTAGATGATTTGCTGAATGACTGGTTCCCAAGCAATTGAAACGAGGTCCGCTCGTTGCGAGAGGTGGATATCTGCACCGTGTCTACCAGAAGAATAGCAATGGGCGTTGTGGTACAGGGTGAGCTGTGAGTCGACTCCAAGGATCTTTATTTCCCGAGAGCCTGAGTCAAGAAATCAAACCTCGGACAGGCAGTAGACATCTACCCTGTAGTGAGTAAGGCTGTGTGCGTTCAGACTTTGGGTACCAGGGTCCAGGAACATTCAAACATTCCAGCATCCAATACCAGGAATCCGTCCCCGATTGTTTAGTCTGGCTAACATACTAGTCGCCCGCACCACTGGACAAGGGTTGCTGAGCTCGTCGGTTTCCGCGGATGTCGTGGTATCGGTCGTAGTACTGTATTGTGACATATTTCCTGGGGTTCCTTGGTAATTTTGAGTACAGGTGGGCCCCCAAAAGCCGCTTGGATTGTTTGTTCGAGCTCGTCTCATCTAGCGCTTTGGCTTCAAGGCGCATTCAGAAAACAGCGGTCTCAAGCAAACTTATATAGTGGTGGTCGACGGTTGCCATGCCACAGTCATCGGGCTTTGAGACTTATTTATGAGGCTTTTAGCATGCAAGAACTCAGCCCTCCGCACCCTGGGGGCAATGTTGCCGCTGGTCGGTGACTGCATATTTGTCGGACCTCGGTCTGCTTTCTTCGCAGCTAACCGTCAGTGAAGGCCGTTCCACTATCCGGAAACTGTGGACGGGCCGGGTAGCCAGCAGTCAGGCTAACGGGCAAACCGTCTTCCAGGGCAATCCGTATTCCCGGGGTATGACTACTTCCAACCAGTGATCGGCAAGGAGAGAAAGGACAGTGTTTGCGGCCCTTCGCATCATCTTCTTGTTTAAATAAATTTGACATATGCGTGCCCCATCCGGTGTTCATGACAATTGTAGGTGGTTGTTAAGTGGTGAGATTTTCCGGTCAAGTACCCTGAAGGTCAGGTCGAGATGGCCACATTGTGGCCTCTTAAACAGATCTTAGGGATGAGGCTCACACAGACTGCTTATGTCTAGATCGCATTGAAGTTGGATGAGGAACGTGTGAGGCACGTAGCGTCGGCCTACGGAATTTTACAAAGCCCAACAAGTTCATGGTCAGCTGTTTTGGAAAAAAAGTTACGAATGCGGCTGATAAAAAGCTCGTCGGCAAACAAGCAACACGACGTGAATGGAGCATCTTGCCAGTATGCAACACGATAATAAGCATCACAACCCTAGTAACGTTATCTTACGAATAGAAATCGCACTTCCGATGTTCTGCAAGTATTTCATGAGATAGCACAACCCACTCTACATTCAGAGTCGGAACTCACGTGCTAATAACAATCCACCCAAATTACCCACTTGAATCCCCTGAATACCCAATATAAATGAGTCAGATGGGACGGGATGAGAAAGAATATCTGCAGCGCTGTGAATTTCGGAGGTTTCTGCATTCGTCGTCGAGGCCTTGCCCATGGAAATAGACACAGAAGACGTCGGGGTGGGTGTGGAATGGAGGTGTGTGTAAACTGAAATTGGAGCAGCATCAATGTCAATCTCTAATTGCA
>CACRXP010000352.1:14048-47867 GCA_902702965.1 Spirometra erinaceieuropaei | reverse complement strand
CCAACACCCCACCTCACCCCCGCCCAGTGATCACCATTGGTGAAACAATCGGCATCTCTGTGGGATTCACATCCGCTAAAGCATTTCCAAGTCATCAGCACGACCTAACCAAATGAACAACTAGGCTCCAATCTAGGCAGCCGATGCTCTTACCAGCAGATGATTCGCCGAATGATTATAATATTGAAAAGCACCTACCAATGGAGTAGGTGTAACCCTAGTTCCAATTAGGCTGCACAGTATCAACAGAGGCCATGAAATCATTCGTGCATATAGTAAGTCAGAGCAATACCGGAGGCTCAGGTGATCACACAGTGATTCGATCATGTCTTTGTCATGTACCAATGCACACATTTTCATGCCTGTCATCCAATCAAGACCAAATCGGGACACATCTCGCACTTTTTGAGTAAGTATGGCCTAGTGTCCTTCATAGGTCATGGCCAAACTATCACAGTTAAGTATCTTACAATTCTATTCGATGGAGTGCTTCGCCTAGCTAAACGTAGAATTGGCAGCCCCTTGGGACATTATTTCGCTTTTGTCATCATTTAAGTCGATTTTGGTGCCGACAGCTTGATAACTCGAGAAGGAATTAGAATCTACTCAGAACACCCGCCGTGATATTTTGAATTCCTGATGGAAATGAGTCAAGTAAGAAGGGATGAGAAAGGATACCTGCAGCCGTTTGTATATCCGATGTTTCTGCTTCCGTCCTCGAGGAGTCGGACAAGGAAATGGATATGGATGAGGTGGGTGTGGGCGTCGTCCCGAGGCCTGTGGGGATTCTATTTGAGACGGCGTCAATATCAGTTTCTAAAAGCAAAACATTGTCCCGCATGTGTGATCTCTTCCCTCAGTGTTGTTAAAATGCCATTCCTACAGGACTCCCCCCCCCCCACCACCCAGTGTTTCTAGCCATGCAGAGCTGGTTAACTGGATTGCAGATGAATGACAGAAGGACAGGCCCGATTTGCTTACGTTGTTGTTACATGTGTCAATTCTTAGCTCTTGAGTAAATCAAACTCCACCCGTTGGCTGTTATTTGAGCAGTAGCATTTAAAGACCATGAATGTGGATGATAAAAGCTTCATTAAAAATATCCAAGTTGTTTGCCCGTAAAGGCTCTCCAACTCGCCACCTCCCGAGTCGGTGTGTCTATTTTTGGAACATTCTGCGGCTGCTATAATCTATGCCCATTAAATCACAGGTTACCTACCAATTACAGTCAGCAGAACCCGATAGAAACAATACTCACCCATGAGTCCATTTTTATTCCATTGGTCCACCAAGGCCCTGAAGTTAATTCCGGACCTTACAAAATCGACATTCTCCAGAATAGCTGCATAAGGCGAATCAGCTTCGCCGGCCTCCAACAAAGTCAGAAAATCAGACAACCCTCGGTTGCTGGTAGTTTTCGTGTAAATATATGGTCTGCGCATCCACGTCCAGCACAAAATCCGGCTTGCTTGGACATTCTGCTGGAGTCACGCACAGTCTTCAGTCGCATAAAAAGGACTATAACGAGGAGCCTCGCAGTAACATCGATAAGGCTTATGCTGCGGAAGTTCTCGCATCTTGTCTTAGTTCCCTTCTTGAGGATAGGCATAAGCATGCCTGAGTCCCAGTCATAAGAAGCAACCTCATTTCTCCTCTCCCGTTCAAACACATCACATAGACAGGGCGCCAGAGTGTCAATAAAAGACTTGTAGATATCACCGGGTATAACGTCGTCTTCGACTTCCTTGCATTGCGCAGCTTATTTCAGAAGTTTGGCAAGTATTTCATGAGATAGCACATCCCACTCTACATTCAGAGTCGGAACTCACGTGCTAATAACAATCCACCCAAATTACCCACTTGAATCCCCTGAATACCCAATATAAATGAGTCAGATGGGACGGGATGAGAAAGAATATCTGCAGCGCTGTGAATTTCGGAGGTTTCTGCATTCGTCGTCGAGGCCTTGCCCATGGAAATAGACACAGAAGACGTCGGGGTGGGTGTGGAATGGAGGTGTGTGTAAACTGAAATTGGAGCAGCATCAATGTCAATCTATAATTGCAAAACACCGTCCAGCATGTGTGATCTATCCCCCCCACCCCAACACCCCACCTCACCCACGCCCAGTGATTACCATTGGTGAAACAATCGGCATCTCTGTGGGATTCACATCCGCTAAAGCATTTCCAAGTCATCAGCACGACCTAACCAAATGAACAACTAGGCTCCAATCTAGGCAGCCGATGCTCTTACCAGCAGATGATTCGCCGAATGATTATAATATTGAAAAGCACCTACCAATGGAGTAGGTGTAACCCTAGTTCCAATTAGGCTGCACAGTATCAACAGAGGCCATGAAATCATTCGGGCATATAGTAAGTCAGAGCAATACCGGAGGCTCAGGTGATCACACAGTGATTCGATCATGTCTTTGTCATGTACCAATGCACACATTTTCATGCCTGTCATCCAATCAAGACCAAATCGGGACACATCTCGCACTTTTTGAGTAGGTATGGCCTAGTGTCCTTCATAGGTCATGGCCAAACTATCACAGTTAGGTATCTTACAATTCTATTCGATGGAATGCTTCGCCTAGCTTAACGTAGAATTGGCAGCCCCTTGGGACATTATTTCGCTTTTGTCATCATTTAAGTCGATTTTGGTGCCGACAGCTTGATAACTCGAGAAGGAATTAGAATCTACTCAGAACACCCGCCGTGATATTTTGAATTCCTGATGGAAATGAGTCAAGTAAGAAGGGATGAGAAAGGATACCTGCAGCCGTTTGTATATCCGATGTTTTCGCTTCCGTCCTCGAGGAGTCGGACAAGGAAATGGATATGGATGAGGTGGGTGTGGGCGTCGTCCCCAGGTCTGTGGGGATTCTATTTGAGACGGCGTCAATATCAGTTTCTAAAAGCAAAACATTGTCCCGCATGTGTGATCTCTTCCCTCAGTGATGTTAAAATTCCATTCCTACAAGATTCCCCCCACTCAGTGATTCTAGTCATGCAGAACTGGCCCAGTTTCTCTACGCTGTTGTTGCATGCGTTAGTCCTTAGCTCTTGAGTAAATCGAAGTAAACACATTGGCAGTTATTTTTGCAATACTACTTGAAGGCCGCTGAATGTAAATTACAATATTCTCAGGGGAAAATTATCCAGATTCCTCTCGAACATGGACACTCTAACTCGCCACCTCCTGAGGCGGTGTGTCTATTTTAAGACTATCCTGCAGTTGCTTCAATCTGTGCCAATTAAATCACAGGTTATCTATCAGTTACATTCAGTAGAACAGGATGGAAACAATACTCACCCATGAGTCCATTTTTATTCCATTGGTCCACCAAGGCCCTGAAGTTAATTCCAGTCACATCCTTCAGGATGGCTGCATAAGGCGAATCAACTTCGTCGGCCTCCAACACGGCCTCGTCTTGCTTTCCTACAACGGCAGTTATGGCAGGCATAAGCAGGTACTACTTGCATATTCATGTCAGACAGTAAGATACATGACAATGCATACCGACTGTCGATTTTGACTGTGTCAACTGTGTGCATGATTTAGTTTTTAGTGAATATAGACTTGCACAGCATCCACCGCACTCTCTCTTCCCACTCCCCACCTGGACCGGATGTCAAGAGTCAAGAAGACCGAAGGCGGTTAGAGTGCAGGTGAATGACATGATCGAGCCAGCACCTCAACGTTCCCCTCCACACGCCCTCGTCCATACTGCAAATGACCAGGTTTTTGACCAACAGCAACAGCAAAGGGGACGGGAAGAGGCAGGGGTCCCAGTGTGCGTGACGTCTGCCAGCAACCGGGTCTGCCACCGCGACCCGAAAAGTTGACATTTGCGCAATCCGATGACGTCAGCCGGAATCCGAAACGGCCCTGTGTTCATCCAACGCATCTCCAACCTGGCCCGTTCGGCGGACACACACACGCACACACACACACACACACACACACAACTGGTTGGTCTTCGCAAAAACCATGCCCCTGACCTCAATAGCATGCTCCTCTACTTGAGATGGGAGACCTCTGACAAATCGTGCCTGAGACACGGATCGGGCATGTGTAACTCGTAGTCGGACTGCGTAACCTACACCACCACTCATTATGAGCTCACCTAAATAGAGAGCATATACTTTCTGGTGTCATTTCCTCAGGCCAGCGTACGACATCTACGTCAAACTGCACTAACGCTCCAACAAGTCAAACGTCTTGAAGTTATTGCTCATTTTCTAGGTTTGAGCAAAATATCCACTCGTGCAGCCTTGACCTAGGATAAGGGCACTGTACACAAGTACTTATTTGAATTGTCAGGCAGATGTGAATGAAAGCTGAAGTTATGCGGGCTGAGTATCAATATCTCCCAGCAAGCTCATATTTGGGCATATTTTAAACATCCACTACCTGCTGTAGCATGGTTATTAAACCATACGTCTTCGTCCGCAGGAGTGCGTGGCGATACAACAGGCAGTGAGAAGGTTTGGTCCCTTCTATGACTGCTTCCTGTGCGGGTTTCTGAGAAGCCTGTCGTTCTTACTCTGTCCCTGTCAGAGCGACTAAGGAAACAGACCATGAGTAATTATTGAACTTACCGGTACTGCCGCACAGAGGCCGCAGTCGGAGCGACTATAAAGGTATTGGCAGCAATAACCTTCCTCACATTTCTGTGCTCTGGTAAGAGATATAAATAGACGTTGGGCAACGGTAGATGTAACAAGTAAAGCACTGTATCCTTGATGAAATGGTAGGCCTTACCGATTTGTTCCTTAACCAAATCCCTTCCCTCAATGGGGGGCGTGATTGACGAAAGTTGTGTAGCATTTTCGTAGTTTGGTTCTTTGGTGATGCTGAAACGGTTGGGTGGAATGAATTGGACAACTTCGAAGCTTTGCACTCCGTACTTGTCTGCACCTGGAAGGGGGTAGGAGATGCATTTAGATTTTCTGCACTTTCTGTTACATGCGAATCCAAGCACTGCGAGAAGTTCTTAATGAGTAAATGACGAATTTTAAATGATTTTCGACTAAAAGATTGCGGAGCAGCGTTCGATTTGAGGACATTTAAACCCCTAGTCGAGATGTGTGTTTATGCTGGGATAAATTGGATACGCGGCCTTTCAATGGACTATGTTAATGCTACTCATACTTTCCCGTACAGAGTATGGTACATAATGTGCGTCGGCGAACGAGTGAGTTAACTGCTGGCATCAGCTTCAGGCATACGCCAAGCTGAAGTCTGATAAACAACAATATCGACTGGCCGGGATGAGTGTAGACACTCACCGATGACTGCCAGAGTGCAATTTCGGACGGACTGGCTCACGGTCTGCCTGGCTACTTACTTGTACCTGGTACAGCTGCCATCATGCCCTATCTAGCCATCCTCGATGATGTCCCGAACTGTACCTCTCAACGCCTGACGTTTAGTGGCTGCAGATCTGGACAGCTTAACCCATTGACTTCGCCAACTACGGAGACAGAATTCCGAAGGTCCAAGAACCACTTCCATGTCTTGACGGACTGCGCCAAAACGTTGTCCAAACAATGGCCAGTCTCAACAAGGGGCAAGCTGCTCCACTCTCATTGTGCTCACTGTGACCAGAGAAATCAAAGGACTCTGTGGTCCAGTTCATCGACTATGGTCCTCTGCAGAGCGTCTGTGTAAACCCTCTCACACCCCGCTATATGTCAGCATTCATTGGTACCAATGAGGAGTTTTTTTGTGGAAAAATGGTCTCGACATCGAGACGTCTGTACTGCAGACAACTAGCCTCCTCTCAAGTTGCTGTGACAAACAGTTGACTTCTCAACTTCCGTACGCTGACTAAGTCAGCCATACAACGGTAAAACTGGTGCATCCCTGTGTATATCCAGTATGTAACCTCGTCCAATTTCTCAACCATTTGTCACCAATGTAGGGCCTAGTTACAGTAGACCAGAGATGGGACAATTGCACTTGATATGCATGGAGTTTTAGGCATATGCACACAACCAACTTCTACATGCATATTTTAATAATAGTATCTCCGATTCCATACGTCAAAACTGATCAAAACCTGACTTTCTACAACAAAAAACAGACTGCCTACCGGTTACGTGTCCATGTACTGGAGTGCCGCCTGAGAATACTCCTACCACACACACGCGATTAATTCGTGAAATAATATATCTACTGCACATTCGGACTCGGAAACCACGTGCTACTTAAAATCTACTCAAAACACCCACTTGGATCTCTTCAATTCCCGAATTAAATGATTCAGATTGGAAAGGATGAGAAAGAATACTTGTAGTTGTATGAATAGCTGATGCTCCCGCTTAGGTGTTAGAGGTCTAACCCAGGGAAATACATAGGGTAGACGTTGGGTTGAGTGTAGTACGGAGACCTGTTGGAAACGAAATTGGAGCAGCCTCAATGTCAGACTCGATAAGTAAAACACGGGCCAGCATGTGTGATCTATCCCTCACCCCCTAGAGATCATCAATTTCTGAAAAAAACTGTCGCTCCTGTGATATTCACAGGCTGGATATATCTGTCGTACACGCGAATCCCAGTGGCGATGGAGATGTAACATCCAATCCATATGCACTGTTTAAGGATTAAGAAAACCCGTTCAGCAGAATCAATTCGCAAATCACTGTAGTACTTACTCTGCCCATTCGGTGGAAACCTCGCCTCGAGGTATTTAAGACCGTCTACATTGTTTTCTTCAAGTTGACAGCCAGAAATCTCGAGAGTTGCCTTCTCCGACACTGGGATGCAGCCTGAAAACAGTTCTTGTCTGCCCAGAATTTATAGATTAACCGTCCGATTTTGCAAACTCCTTCACCCATGACACCATAGACTTCAGATCACCAACATTTGCTTCCAGTAAGGCAATATCCTCGGCATATTCGAGGTCAGTCAGTCAATGTCCGGGTGTCAGCTAAACATCCTCGCCCTCGTTGAGGGCTCTCACGAAAATCCAGTCAGTGCCGTAGTTTGACTTCATTTGCCACAGGATACAACCCTGTCGAACGCCATACCGGATACCGAGAGGCAGGAAAATACGGCTTCGAACCAAAATAGGCGCAGTGACAAAAGGCTTTGATCATGCCGAGGATATTTGGCGGTGCACCACCTACTACCGTTATCCACCCCAGGGACGCATAATGGACGAACTCGAACGCGGCGACAAAGTCAGCAACTCGGACAACCCTCGGCTGCTAGTAGTTATGGCGGAATTGGGGGATGCGCCTCAGTGTGAACATCTGGTCCGTACATCCACGTCCAGTACGAAATTCGGCTTGCTTGGACATTCTGCTGGAGTCACGCAGAGTCTGTAATCGTCTGAGAGGGACAATAACGAGAACCTTCGCAGCAACATCCGTGAGGCTTATGCGGCGTTAGTTTTTGCATCCTGCCTTCGTTTCCTTCTTGAGGATAGGCAAAAGCATGCCTGAGTCCCAGTCGTAAGGAGCAACTTCATTTCTCCACTCCTGTTCAATCACATCATATAGACAGGGCGCCAGAGTGTCAACAAACGACTTGTAGATTTCACCGGGAATACCGTCCCCTTCGGATGCCTTGCAGTATGCAGCTTATTTCAGAATTTTCGCAAGTATTTCATGAGATAAAACATCTACTGTACAGTCAGAATCTAAACTCACGTGCTACTTAGAATCCACACAAATCACCCACTTGAATCCTTTGAATTCTCAATTTAAATGAGTCAGATGGGAAGAGATGCGAAAGAATACCTGAAGCTGTATGAGTTTCGGGGGTTTCTGCATCCGTTGTAGAGGCCTCGTCCAGGCAATTAGACTCTGTGGATATTTGACTGCTCGGGGAACGTCGGACTGCGTAAAATTCTCCACCACTCATTCCAAGCTCACCTAAATAGACAACATAGCCTCTCACGTGTCATTTCCTCAGGCAAACGAACGACATCTACGTCAAACTGCACTAAAGCTCCAACAAGGTAAACGTCTTAAAATGATTGATCATTTTCTAGGTTTGCGCAACATATCCACTCGTGCAGCCTTGGCCTAGGATAAGGGCACTGTACACAAGTACTTATTTGAATTGCCTGGCAGATGTAAATGCAAGCTGAAGTTATGCGTGCTGAGTACCAATATCTCACAGCAAGCTCATATTTGCACATATTTCAAACATCCATTACCTGCCATAGCATGGTTATTAAACCACACGTCTTCGTCCGCAGGAGTGCGTGCCAAAACAATAGGCAGTGAAAACGTTTGGCCCCTTCTATGACTGCTTCCGGTGGGATTTTCTGAGAAGCCTGTCGTTCTTGCTCTGTTCCTGTCAGAGCGACTAAGGAGACAGACAATGAGTAATTATTGAAATTACCGGTACTGCCGCACAGAGGCCGCAGTCGGAGCGACTATAAAGGTATTGGCAGCAATAACCTTCCTCACATTTCTGTGCTCTGGTAAGAGATATAAATAGACGTTGGGCAACGATAGATGTAACAAGTAAAGCACTGTATCCTTGATGAAATGGTAGGCCTTACCGATTTGCTCCTTAACCAAATCCCGTCCCTTAATGGTGGGAGTGATTGACGAAAAACGCGTAACCTTTTCGTATTGTGGGTCTTTGGAGATGCTGAGATGGTTGACTGGGGCGAAATGGACAACGTTGAAGGTATGCTTAACGTAGTTGCTTACACCTGGAAGGAGATAGGAGACGCATTCAGATTTCCTGTACTTTCTGCTACGTGCGAATCCAAGCACTTTAAGCAGTTTTTAATGAGTAAATAACGAATTTTAAATGATTTTAACCTAAAGCATAGGGGGTGTCAACTAGTGAAAGAGTAGCTGGAATGAGCCTTCTCACTTTTGCGTCGTTTAAATAAACTAAATATGCGTTCAATTATGCGTTTTATGCCCCCTTCGGGCATCGAGACGGCTACATTGTGGCCTCTCGTGTATCTCTCACGGATGAGACCAACACAATGGTTATGTTTGATTGTTCTATTCTATGGAGTGTTCCATCTTGCGTACACCGGTTTCACCGTCGCCTCTTACGATATTTCACTTCTGCCGACTTCGGCACGGATCGCTTATAAATTTTAACGACGAGTTTTCCTTGTCGCTAAATCCCTGAATTATTTGACACAAACTGCCTTGCTGTTCGTTTGAGCGCTTCCAGTCTCTTCTAGCACCCTCCATTTGCAATACTTTTCTGGTTGAACCCTAAAAGTGCTATTACTATCAGCCAACGGCCTAGCAACAGTGATGTTGTCCTAAAGGAACCTGGGCAATATTCCTTAGAGCTTTTGTCTCCGACATCCTGCATCGGAAACAGGCCATGTCGGAAAATATTTTTAACTCACTTCTCCTCGAGGCTAGTGATAGACACAGACCTAAAGATATTTTCCTAGTTTAGCGTTCGGACAGTTGGATCCGAATTGATTTGTTACTAGAAGTGCCTGTAAAATCATCGCTGCATTATGAAATTTGTTCCTTTGTTTAATATGCTAATCTTTAGGGAAGCAACATGTGCTGTTAAGGAAAGGATCAGGTAATGCAAAGGTCATTCGACGAAAATGGAATTTGAACATTCACTTACCCTGGTGAATTCTGAAAAAAGCGCTACTCGGTATATTCCTTAAGGAGGGAATGGGATGGGTTTGCTCAAGATCCTGATGTATTTCATACATATAGGCGAATCTACTGTAGGGAATATCTGAAGCGGAAGTAAAGTAGGGTCTTCAGTGGAAAGTAATAATGGCAGTGGGTTGAGCTCGCTTTATGAAAAAGGAGACTTGTAAACGGCAAGGACTGTTAAGCCTTTGGGAGAAGATACCAGACAAAAATCAGTATGGATTAACCGCACATTGGAAAGTCTGTAACAGCAACTGCACCGGCCTGCGTTAGCGGTTTCAGTATACCACTAATGGAAATTTTCTCGCTGCCGCATAACCAGGATTACTGCGCCTGTGCTGAGATCGATTTTTAAGCACCTGGATTTCTGCTCATCCACCTTGAAGTACACCCACGTGTGGGTGTATGAAACGTATAGTTCTAAGCTTCTGATTGACTTAATAGTGAGATTTTTATAAACTGTTGTACGGGCTCCACCCAGCCTCTGACTCTAGAGCACTGGATTATTTAATGCTGTTCAAAATATGGAAAGACGGACTCTGTTTGGTGGCGGCAATCTTATTTGCTGTTTTTACTTCCAATTGACCAGTTTTTAGGCTTAAGCATTCTTTCATCTCAAATTCACGACTGACTGATGCGACCTGAACAGTAGTAATCCTACATTAGCAAATTTGCTTTGAGGAAAAAACTTTGACCAAATTTGGCGGTGTTCACTTACACTTAGATGATTCAGAAAGTATAAAGAGAGGATTCAAGCAAATTAAGCCTTTAAAAAGACAAGACTTAAAGTAATGCACAGGCATACTTACACGGTAGTGTCTGTTGTACGTTAGAAAACGAAGTTCTACTGGTAGGTCGCAGAAGCAGTTGGCCGAGGATTCGACGAAGCGCGTCCATGGCTTAAGCTCGTGCAAGTGAGAGCCGCTGGAATTTCCGCGCGACGAATTATCGATGGAAAACTTGAAGCGATCGATCAACTCGCACTTGGTTATGGCCGAGCACGTGCGTTTTCACGCCGGCCTAGAAATGGTCAAGGAGACGAAAAAGACCAGATCACGATTTGTTAATGTCCTCTTAAGAGCTTGACACATTTTCTTTTTTTGTATATATGCTTTTCGGAGACAGCCAGGGCAGGGTATGGAACTAGCCAGCTGCATCCCGCTCGATGGTAGATCGCAAATGCCGAACGTTTGTTTAGTTGACGGTAATTGACTAATCGGAGCAGATTTCATTTCTGCAAGAGTATGAAGGTCACAACGCTAGTTCCAATTACACTCACTATCATCGTGGAAGGCGTTAACAACGTAATTTTGTCCAATTACTGGAATGTGGTCGACTAATCTTTTACTGGTTTGGAGCGTTAACGGGTTGCGCAATGACGAGCTCACGCAAGCGGCGGAAAAGGCCTTCAACTGAATACTTTATTCGTTGTCACTTTAAAACAGTCATTTCTGAGTTAAACAAAGGCTTAATGCGAACCCCAATCAATGCTCCTTGCACATGTGACTAACGTACAAAACTCAAGACTTATCCACAATTGTAATGCCAAGTCTCGGGTTATTCCTATAATTTCTGTCCACATCAAACCGTCGTTCGGTACACACGTGCTTGTTCCGCAAAATCTTAGATTTATTCGTCTTCTAGAAAATCGCTGAGTCATACAATCCGCAGCCCGAGGCTGCGAAGTAATATATTTTTAAGCCTTTTGGACTCAAACTAACTGCATAGTTCCCTATGTCAGTTCAGGTTTTCAGGATTTTTGTTTCATCTTGCAGTGAACTTTGCTGGTTACTCCAGGCTCCGGCGGTGACGCGTATGTCAACTGCAATGTCAACCGCATCATATGGGACATTTGTGCGGCCGCACCTGGAATATGCGGTACAGGCTTGGCGGCCATGGCTTCGGAAGTATACAGATATCCTTGAAGGTGTACAACGGCGTGCTACAAAGGCTGTTCATGGCCTCAAAAATTTTACGTACGAGCAGCGCCTGACGGCCTTGAATCTCTATCCCCTCCACTAAGGGCAGGACAGAGGTGGCCTCATAGCAACGTTCCAGTTGGTAAGAGAACATAATCTGGATGTCGACTGGAAGCGTTTTTTTAAAATGGCACCCAAGTCCAATCGCAGACGACATGATCACCAGCTTTGAAGGAAACTGTGCCACACAAATCAACGTTCCTCCTTTTTCTCACAGGGGGTCATTCGCCAATGGAACTCTTTGCCGGAGTTTGATGTTAATTCTCCTGCTGTGAGTGTGTTCAAGAGACAACTGGATACTCACCTGTTGAAAGGCAATCCGAACTGCCGAGGCCTGATCTAACGGATTACTGAAATGACTATAAATATACTACTAACATGATTTCAACAGATTCTTTTTGTGCGTCAAACTTGACCCATATGGAAATATTCACAGTCCGAATGCGGTGAACAAAGTTTTTCGCAATACCACACCCCGTTCACATTTATGTGCCATTATTAGATTTATGAAAAGATCTACTCTGCGTGCACTAGCAGTGCTTGGTAATTTGCTTGGCAAACGTTCCGTTCACCCGGACTTAAATTCCGCTCTATTTGCTATGTGCTAAATCATATTGCAAAACCTTACATGTGTCAATTATTGACTCCATTAACACTTCAGTATTTGCATAAAAATTCAAAATTACCTACTGTGTGACCACCGAAACAACAATCCCTCCTCCTCCTCCTCTCAGCCGCCCCATTTGCCAGACTGGTAGGGTGTGTCCGCTCACTCTGGCAGCCTGGAATGCTCGTTCCCTTTTAGACAATCCGAGGAGCAACCAACCGGAACGGAGGACGGCACTAGTGGCTCGGCAACTGGCGCGCTACAAGGTGAACATCGCTGCACTCAGTGAGACCCCGTTCTCCGAACAAGGCCGAGTGGAGAAGGTGGGTGCTCGGTAAACCTCTTTCTGGAGCGGTCGCCCCAGGGCAGAGCGACGGGACGCGGGGATCGTGCTTGCCATCCGCAACGACATCGTGGGACGACTGCCCTGTCTGCAGTAGGACATCAACGATCGCCTGATGAGTCTCCGCCTACCTCTTCAGGGCTGCAACTTCACCATCATCGTCATCGTCTACGCCCTACCCCCCCCCCCAATGACCAAACCTGATGCTGCAAGGGACAAATTTTACGAGGAGCTGCACGCCCTCCTGGCGTCTGTATCGAAGCCGGAGAAGTTGATTGTCCTTGGTGATTTAAACACGCGTCTGCACAGACCATGCTGCCTGGAGAGGAATGCTGGGTTCCCCTGGTCTCCGCGGCTTCAACGACAATGGCCTGCTCCTCTTACGAACCTGCGCAAAACACCGGCTCTTCCTGACCAAAACGTTTCGTCAGCCGACGCGAGAGAGAGGCCCACCTGGATGCACCCTCGGTCGCGACACTGACACCTGCCAGACTATGTCCTCGTCTGGAGGCGAGACCCCCGGGATGTGCTGGTGACAAAGACGATCCCGGGTGCCGACAGGTGGACCGACCATTGTATCAGGATCTGAAGGACGCCACAATGGTCAATCTCTATGAGCGGAAAGGGAATCGCCAAATCTGAGACAACCACCGAGGCATTTCACTGCTGAACATCGCAAGGAAAATCTTTGATCCTACCCTTCTCAACCGCCTGAAAATCCACCCACAACAAGGTCTCCTATCGGAAAACAAGTGCGGCTTTTGCTGTTACCGCAGAACCACCGAGATGATTCTCACCGCCCACCAACTGCTGGAGAAGTGTCAGGAGATGCGTGCCCACCTGTAATTTACCTTCGTGGATCTGACGAAAATCATCGATACGGTGAGTCGCGGAGGATGTGGAAAATCATTCAGAAGTCCTGCCGTCCCGAACGATTCTCGCAGATGGTGCGTCAGCTCCACGAGGGTATGACGGCGCTCGTCAGGGATGTTATGTAGCTCCACCTTATGAAAACCATACTGTTGGGGATGGGGTTAGGGGTTAGGGCAACGTTTTCTCAACCACTCAAAGTACAACTGCGCATTCCCAATAGCTTTTCTTCTGCATACAACCACTTGACCTCGCCGCCTGTGTGTAGCCGCCCACACCTATAAAAACCCTCTACTACCAACGGTCCCGTATTACAGGATGCAGGGGTTTGTTTACTTCAGGTGGGGCTACATAACCACATCTGACTAATATTTGTTCACTTCCAGAGTAATTTGGGACCCAACTTCTGTCACTTTTGCTTCCTGGATCTAGACTACTTAAGTGAAAGGAAAATTGTACGTTTCTACACGATATCTCGCGGACACGTTGAAGAGCTCATAAGAATTCCTGATTAGGAAGAAAGTGCTAAATGTCATTCCACAGAATCTTTACAATAATAGCCCTAAAGGACTACGGCACATTGAGAGTTAGAGCTACAGGCTGGGACGATCGCACCGGCCGTCGTCTAAAATTGGCTTGTAACAGGCTGTTACACAGCACAGTTTCTTGAAAAGAGAGAACAAATGGGAACTGACCACCGGCCAGACACAAATCGAAATATACTACCCATAATCAATCGGCATCAAATCTACAAGGGCCCATCTGCTATTAGGTAAAATTACGTTCCCTAAACGCCCACGACGAACTCGTAATTGCAGAAGAATAAATTATTTGGTTACGCGAAATAATTGGTAGATTTGTAAAGTCATTGTAATTATCGAACTGTAGATCAGAGGCGAGGACTAAAAAAGGCACACCATGTAGGAATTTGAAAAAAAAGTTAAATCTGCCTTGCAAATCATATCTCCTACCTATTCCTGACGCAGTCGATCCTAAATAATCGATTCGTGGAGACAGCATGTAGATGTAAAAAGCTCTAAAACTAGATGCTACTCGCATTTCATAACCGATAACGGGACGGAGAGCGCGCGCGTTAATGTCGAATGGCGTGTAGACTTGCTGCAATTTTCATAATTGCCATTTTTGCACCCTATGTATACTTGCCGTCCTCTGGAGTCTTAAGCGTCATGTAACCAAAACCAGGCCAGTATATGAATTTACGAGGGAGGAGAATACGGTGAGATGATGCGAGTTCCTCTTTTCCATCAATGCGTCCAAGGATCATCACGAGTTCAAACACTTGACGCCGTTGCACAGTATGCAGTTCTTCCTGTCCCTGAACAAGGCCTCCGGCAAACTCTGCGAGGCATTCAAGCGAGACCTCTTCCGCTCCGAAGTACCTGTAACAGCAGAAGAGAGGGATTTTTCTCTCGGTTTTATCCTCACTGTGTACAAGAGCATCAATCAGGTGGCGCGTCTGCTACGTCTCAAATATCGGCCACAAGACATCTACGTCACTCACGTGGATAGCGATCGGTTGTCAACTGTCTGAATGTATGTTTGCCTAGAATAAGCAGCATACCGACTACGACGGCCGCTCGTCAGCTATATATGCTGAGGTCAGGACTGACAGCGATCTACAGCGGTCCACAGCGATCCCTTCTCAACTGTTTGAGGCTGCGATAGTGTAGATGGAGCAGCACACCGACTGCAGGTCAGATGAAATAACAATTGTATCTGGTTTGTACCTACTCAAATAGCTACAGTAAGTATTCTTTCTAGGCAACAGATATTTGGGGGCCTCGGGACGACGCCCACACCCACCTCATCCATATCCATTTCCTTGTCCGACTCCTCGAGGATGGAAGCGGAAACATCGGACATACAAACAGCTGCAGGTATCCTTTCTCATCCCTTCCCACTCGTCTCATTTCCATCTGGAATTCAAAATATCACAGTGGGTGTCTGAGAAGTTTCTAATTCCTTCTCGAGTTATCAGGCTGACGGCACCAAAGTCGACGTAAATGATGAGAAAAGCGAAATAATGTCCCAAGGGGCTGCCAATTCTACGTTTAGCTAGGCGAAGCATTCCATCGAATAGAATTGTAAGATACCTAACTGTGATAGTTTGGCCATGACCTATGAAGGACACTAGGCCATACCTACTCAAAAAGTGCGAGATGTGTCCCGATTTGGTCTTGATTGGATGACAGGCATGAAAATGTGTGCATTGGTACATGACAAAGACATGATCGAATCACTGTGTGATCACCTGAGCCTCCGGTATTGCTCTGACTTACTATATGCACGAATGATTTCATGGCCTCTGTTGATACTGTGCAGCCTAATTGGAACTAGGGTTACACCTACACCATTGAGAGGTGCTTTTCAATATTATAATCATTCGGCGAATCATCTGCTGGTAAGAGCATCGGCTGCCTAGATTGGAGCCTGGTTGTTCATTTGGTTAGGTCGTGCTGATGACTTGGAAATGCTTTAGCGGATGTGAATCCCACAGAGATGCCGATTGTTTCACCAATGGTAATCACTGGGCGGGGATGAGGTGGGGTGTTGGGGTGGGGGGGATAGATCACACATGCTGGACGGTGTTTTGCAATTAGAGATTGACATTGATGCTGCTCCGATTTCAGTTTGCACACACCTCCATTCCACACCCACCCCGATTTATCAGCCTGTCGGCAACAAAGCTGACGTAAATGATGGGAAAAGCGAAATAATGTCCCAAGGGGCTGCCAATTCTACTTTTAGCTAGGCGAAGCATTCCGTCGAACGGGACAATAAAGTACCCTCCGACGATTGTTTAGGAAATAGCTATGAAGGACACTAGGCCATGTCTGCTCAAATAATCTGAGATTTGTCCCGATTTGGTCTGGATTGGATGACAGACATGAAAAAGTACGATTTGTAAATGAAAAAGACATGATCGAATCATCGTGTGATTACCTTAGCTTTCGTTATGGTTTTGACTTAGTATATGGCGCGGATGAGGCTATGGCCTCTGTTGATTCTGTGTAGCCTAAGTGAGACTCGGGCCATATTTACTCCATTTTTAGATGCTTTTAAATATTATAAACATTCAGTTAACCAACTGGTAAAAACGTCAGCTGCCTCGTTTGGAAGCTGGTTGCTCATTTGGATAGGTCGTCAGTTGTGCTGATGCCTTGTTTATGCATTAGCGGATGTGAATCTCACAGAGGCGTCGATTCTTTCACCAATGGTGATCACTGGGCAGGGGTGGGGTGTTGGGGGTGGGGGATAGATTACACATGCTGGACAGTGAGTTGCAATTAGAGATTGACATTGAGGCTGCTCCAATTTCAGTTGACACACGCCTCCGTTCTACACCCACCCCGACGTCTTCTGTGTCTATTTCCATCGGCGAGGCCTCGACGATGGATGCAGAAACCTCCGAAATTCACACAGCTGCGGAACAAAGTGTTGTCAAGCTGCATCCCAGCCCAGGAGAAAGCACCTCTCGAGATTCCTGGCTGTCAACTTCAAGAAGAAGAAGAAGATAAAGACGGTTTTAAATACCTCGAGGCGAGGCTTCCATCGAATGAGCAGAGTAAGTAGGCCGTTGTTTTCCGAAATGATTCTGCCGACCGGGTTGCCTCAGGCCTTAGAAGATGCATATGGATTGGATGCTGCATCTCTATCGCCACTGAGGCTCGCGTGTACCACGCATCTATCAAGCCTGACCTTCATCTTCTTGCTTAAAAGAATGTGAATACCACAGAAGCGACAGTGTTTTTCAGAAAATGATGATCCCTAGTGGGTGAAGGATATATCACCCATGCAAATGGAGTCTGACATCGAGGCTGCTCCAATGTCGTTTCCTACAGGTCTCCATACGACACCTAACCCAACGCCTACCATGTCTATTTCCCTGTGTGAGGCCTCTAACACCGAAGCAGGAGCATGCGAAGGGGGCGGTATTCCCGGTGAAATCTACAAGTCCTTTGTTGACACTCTGGCGCCCTGTCTATATGATGTGATTGAACAGGAGTAAAGAAATGAAGTTGCTCCTTATGACTGGGACTCAGTCACGCTTATGCCTATCCTCAAGAAGGGAACGAAGACAGGATGCGAGAACTAACGCGGCATATGCCTCACGGATGTTGCTGCGAAGGTCCTCGTTATTGTCCCTCTCAAACGATTACAGACTCTGCGTGACCCCAGCAGAATGTCCAAGCAAGCCGAATTTCGTACTGGACGTGGATGTACGGACCAGATATTTTCACTGAGGCGCATTCCCCAATTCCGCCATAACTACTAGCAGCCGAGGGTTGTGTGAGTTGCTGACTTTGTCGCCGCGTTCGAGTTCGTCCATCATGCGTCCCTGTGGTGGATAATGGTAGTAAGCAGTGAACCGCCAAATATCATCGGCATGATCAAAGCCTTTTGTCACTGCGCCTATTTTGGTTCGAAGCCGTATTTTCCTGCCTCTCGGTATCCGGTATGGCGTTCGACAGGGTTGTATCCTGTGGCAAATGAAGTCAAACTACGGCACTGACTGGATTTTCGTGAGAGCCCTCAACGAGGGCGAGGATGTTTAGCTGACACCCGGACATTGACTGACTGACCTCGAATATGCCGAGGATATTGCCTTACTGGAAGCAAATGTTGGTGATCTGAAGTCTATGGTGTCATGGGTGAAGGAGTTTGCAAAATCGGACGGTTAATCTATAAATTCTGGGCAGACAAGAACTGTTTTCAGGCTGCATCCCAGTGCCAGAGAAGGCAACTCTCGAGATTTCTGACTGTCAATATGAAGAAAACAAAGAAGACGGTCATAAATGCCTCAAGACGAGGTTTCCACCGAATGGGCAGAGTGAGTACTGCATTGATTTGCGAATTGATTCTGCTGACCGGGTTTTCTTAATCCTTAAACAACGCATATGGATTGGATGTTACATCTCCATCGCCATTGGGATTCGCGTGTACCACTGATATATCCAGCATGTGCATATCACAGGAGCTATAGTTTTTTTCAGAAATTGATGATCTCTAGGGGGTGAAGGATAGATCACACATGCTGGCCCGTGTTTTACTTATCGAGTCTGACATCGAGGCTGCTCCAATTTCGTTTCTCACAGGTCTCCAAACGACACCCAACCCAACGTCTACCATGTCTATTTCCCTGGGTGAGGCCTCTAACACCGAAGCAGGAGCATCAGCTATTCATACAACTGCAGGTATTCTTTCTCATTCTTTCCAATCTGATCCATTTAAGTCGGGAACTGAAGAGATCCAAGTGGGTGTTTTGAGAAGATTTTAATTAGCATGTGGTTTACGAGTCCGAATGTGCAGTAGATATATTATGTCTTGAATTACTCGGGTGTGTATGGTATGCGTATTCGCAGGCAACACTCCAGAGCATGGACACGTACCCGGTAGGCAGTCTGTTTTTTGTTGTAGAAAGTCAGCTGTCGATAAGTTTTGGCGTATGGACTTGGAGGTACTATTTTTAAAATATGAATGCCGAAGCTGCTTGTAAGCACGTGCCTAATATTACATGCAGGCCAAGTGCAGTTGTCACATCTCTAGTCAACTGTAATTAGGCATCACATTCTTTGCAAATGGTTGCGAGATTGGACGCGATTGCATGCTGGATATACACAGGTCTATTTGACGTCGCTTTAAAAAAAATACTGATATTTTTCTACCATACACGTGCATGTGCACGTAAGAACCTACTCTTATCTTTAAATAGCGTCCATTTCCGCTATTTTTGCTCACTTTTAGGATGGCGAGTGATCAAAAAAAGCCGCATGCGGATGGGTTTCAGAGCGCTGAAGAGTGATTAGCTGAGAGAGGAATATATAAGTTTGTGTTCGAAAGAACACTTGCGCGAGTATCTGTTTCCGCCACTGATTTGAAGTTCCGCGAGACTTTGCTTGGTCGGTTTTGTCAATCGCTGAGAGACCTGGAAGACGCAATTAAGGAGTTTGGCATAGTAAGAAAGTTCAGTTTATTAAGTAAAATAGGCGTAAGCCTTTGAGTACCCTATTTACAACTTTAAAAATGTGTGGCATACAGATAAATGTTCTGGGCTGAAATAGTTTAAACACGCCCATAATGGTGGTACAAAATGTGAATGAGTTACTGGGGGTGCGCTCTACTCATCGCCCTTGGTCATTTCGGAACATAAATGCGTCAAGATTCTTTTTAAAGCTTTGTATAGATGGTCTGCGGGAGGGCATTCCATGGTTTGACCACTCGAACAGAGAAGGAGAACTTCCGCACATCCAGCCTTGCCTGCTGAGTGCGCAGTCTTAGCGGGTGACCTCGCAGGTTGGTCGTGGTAGCAAATTCAAAAATGCCCTCAAAGGCCAGACTGCAATCCAACGCCTTTACAATGCTGAAGGCTTGCAACAGATCCCCGCGAAGTTGCCTGTAACTCAAAGGAAAGAGGTTCAGATTTACTAGGCGGGTTGCTTAGGAAAAGGAGCTTTGACCCCTAACCATCTTCGTGGCTCTCCTCCGAACTCTTTCAAGGCAGTTTTGATACTAAAACCTCCTACGGCCTCCAGGCTTGCATGCCGTACTCTAAATGCGGCCGGACGAATGCTCCGAATGTCTTAGGGAAAGCATCTTCGTCAAAGTCCATAAACGCACGCTTCATGGCGTACGGTTCGGTCATTGCGCTTTTTGCCACCCTCGAACAATGGGCGGACGGCTTTAGGGAACTGGTCATCAGCACACCGAGGTCCTTTTGGGATTTGACCTCTTGTACGGCTGCACCGCTCAGAAAGTAGTCTCTTGTACTGGCGGATCTGGCTGTGTTGCCTAGGCGAAGTATGCTACATTTGACAAAGTTGAACCGCAGGAGCCAACGGTTTGACCACTCCTCCAACCAATTCAGGTTCATCTACAGTCTCTCTTCGTCTGCAGGACCCCGAAGTGCACTCCATATCTTCATATTATCGGCAAGCATTGCTACTTCGCAGTCTTAAGCTCTTGCGGCATCGTTCACGTGGATAAGGAACAAAATGGGTCCCAACACTGAAACCTGGGGCACACAACTCTCGACCATTGCGGGATCTGATTTTCCCCGACCGATGCACACAACCTGGTGTCGACCAACAAGGACGTTTTCGATCCATTTAAGGAAGTTGATACCGATCCCTGTTTTCTTAAGTTTATGTAAGAGCCTTTGATGTGGCACAGAGTCGAACGCCTTCTGGAGGTCAATGAAGGCCATTTGGACCGCGCGCCTGTCGTCTAGAGCTCGGGTCCAGCTCTGGAGAGATTGCAGCAAGTTAGTTCCGCAGGATCTTTCTTTTCGGAACCCATGTTGGCATTTCGATAGCAGGCCGTGAAATTCCAGGAATTGCATCAGTTCAGTCTTTATGATCCTTTCCATAACTTTGCAGAGAATGCATGTCAATCTTATGGGCCTGTAATTTGTCGTCGCTTCCCTGTTACCTCGTTTGGGTAGCGGAGTAATATGCGCCGGCTTCCAATCGATAGGAAGTGTTCCAGTGTCAAATGACGTTTGAATGAGCATCGACAAAGGCATTGGCAAGTTTCTTGAGAAGCTTAGATGGAATCTCGTCTGGTCCTGGCGACTTCGATTCGTTCAATGCCTCTAATTCTCTTCGGACAATGCCTTCTGAGAAGAGCATATGAATGACGCTTCGGGTCGGCAGTTCTTCTGTGGAGGGAGGAAGGAACCTTGCCTCGTTTGTGTAGACTGATTGGAAAAACCGTGAAAAATACGCAGCTTTATCCCTACTATCAGCGATCTCAACGCCATCAGTAGTCTTTATCAAGGGGATTTGATGCCTGTTCCTTGTAGTTTGTCGGAGTTAGCTGTAGAGCAATTTTTGGTTCTTCGTTGCTTTTTGTAGCAAGTTCTTCTCGAATTCCCGCCGCGTCTTCATGATCAGGTTCCTCAGTTTGTTCCTCTGTGTCTTGTAGGTGTTGAAATATTCAACTTGTCCAGTGACTCCACAATTTGTGCTTACTGTTAATTTCTTTCTTAAGGTTGCTATTAAGCCACCCAGGGCGTTTGTTCAGTCTTACACTAGTCAGTGGGCAGTGGTTGTTGATGAGCTGCATAAGGACATTCTTGAACATCTCCCAGTCATCGTTGGCATTTCCCGTAAACAATGAGCCCCAGTCGAGACCGGATAAATCTGTCCTCATCTGATTGAAGTCGCCCGCCAAACATTCCGTCTTTTTTGGTTTGGATTGTGTGAAATGGAAAATAACGAATAATCCCACATAAGCACTACGTGATTAATTCGGCCAAAGGGCGGCATGGAGGTGATCTCGTCTATGCTGTCTGGTGTTTTCGTAAAAACCAGATCCAGGTTGTTTGCTCGTTGTCCTTCACGTGTTCTCGTTGGGAACATTACATGTTGTGTGAGGCACGCATTTAATGTTTCGCTCAACAGGCGGTAATCGAATGCCGATTTTGGACCTGACGCCTGGAGGGTATTCCAGTTTGTTCCTGGTGCGTTGAAGTCGCCCCTGATCATGATGTTATTTAGACTGGAAAATTTCTCCAACTGCTCCAATTGTTGGGTGCCTGCGATTTGGTCTGTCCTAGGTGGTCGGTAGACAGTGAGGACATCGAGACATGGGGAACTGGTAGCCTTGATGGTCAACCAAATAGCTTCCGTGCCGCACGCAAACTTGGTGGTCTTGTCCGACACTGCCAGGCCCTCATTCACATACACAACTATACCACCACCCTGACGATGTTTCCTGTCCCTCCGATAAATTTGGTATCCAGGCAAGGCTACTTCGTTATCACTAATATTCCCGGACAGCAAGGTCTCGGTTACTGCTACAACATCTGGAGACAGCTCGACAGGGCGAACTATAAGCTCGTCTAGTTTCGATACTGTTCGTTTTCATTTAGCCTCATGCATGCTACTGAGCGGAAGAAAATAGAATCCGTTCAACACTTTTTTACCAAGAGAATTTTAACCCCGGAACACCGACATTTGTCTTACCAAGAACGTTGCCGGCTTACAGGCCTCGATCATTTATTGTTCCGTAGATTACAAAAGGGACTATTTTTGCTATTTAAACTCTTATATAATCACACATTTAACCCACTCACCTCTTTAAGACATCATATCCACCCACGACGTAACAGTCACCGTGAGGTCTTCTTATTTCTGCCTCTGGCACGTACTGTTAAATATCGTCGGTTCTTTTCTGTAAATGCAATTGCTATTTGGAATAAACTACCCATGAGTGTCAAAACTCTGCAAAATTATCCTTTATTTAAGAGAACTATTACTCGATTTTTGCATTCAGAAAAGCTCCCACAAATTTTGGGTGCTCAATCTACTGATCGACTGTACCGTAGCGATGGCGTTTGTGGTCTCTGAACACTATGGCCGGTCTCACCAGCTGTTCCTCAACGCCTCTACTTTGACTATCCCCAACTTCATGAAAGGAATTCGACGTCCGATAATCTCCAATACCGTGCAACCTCCCCCCTTCTTGACGGTCGATATTCACCCACCGCCGGCAGTTTTTTCTCCTGAGCCCTCCAAACCACAAAAACCACCATCAACTATGTTTTTATCCCTCAAGCTCAGGAGTTTTTTTCACTGCTGGTCGGATTTGTGTTTAATCGCTTCCCTTGACAATGCCTGTAAACTGGCATTAAATAAAAAATTTATTTATTTATTTATATGAGGCTTTGGGCATTCGTGTGCAAGCACCTCAGTTTTGCACCAGCCGATTTCCCGTTGCATTTGTTACTGTTGTGAGTATTACTCCGTTATCTCGGACGTCATGTTCTCTGGGCTCTTCCGTTACCTGATGGGTTCCATTTATGTGCTTTGCTTCAGTCAGATCACTGGATGTTACGGGCTCACTTGTGTTGCCGCCTTGAGCAGGTGGTTCCACGAAGGTGTCTATGTTAGCTGAGTAGCTGCCGTCGTTCTTAGTATTACAGGCTGGTTCCACTGAAACGGCATATATTTCAGAACTACCTTCCCCTTGAAAATAGTCAGATTGTGTTCGCCACCCTTTAGTCTTGATTTTAACTCCAAGACAAGTTCCAGGCGTTTGAGCCGTTCCGCTGGTGAATAGTCGAGTTGCAAAAAACCTTTTTGTGTGTGTTTCTGAGATCAGTTTTTTTAGAGATGATAAACTTGATTAGCTCTTTGTTCTCCAGCATAATTTTGAGAGGGCGAGGTGGTTGTGCTACTGTCCTGGCTTCACTCCTTTTTCCTATCCGGAATGCTTTCAGAACCTTTATTTCCATGTCTGCCTGGAGAAACTGATTTAGTAGACCATGAAAAGAAGCAGGGTGCTCTGAGACACCGTCTTCAGGTCTGACTGCATTCGATTCCGACAAACCCTGAATAACCAGACACTGCTGGCGAGTATAATCCTCCTTACTTTGTATTTCCTGTGAACTCGCTGCATGTGAGCAACGACGATTTACGGAGTCGTCGTTTGGACGCACACTTTAACTGTCTACCGATTGTCCCAAACAACCCATCAGGTCTGGTTGTGATTTCAGACTCCTGTCATGGCCTTCCCCTCTCCCCTCTACCCACGGGTTCATGTCTTCGCATTCAGACACGTGCTTTGTAGTGCGCTCGGGGTGGTTGCCAGAACAAGAGGGCAAAAGTAGACTGGATGACCCAGGTATATCGTCTCCAGGCAAAAGAGAAATCCCGTCACTTACAGCAAGAGGGTTAGGCGAGATGGCTTCCGCGCCAGGTAATTTTTTGTGACATCGCTTGAGACATTTTGCGTGGAAATCGAGTCTGCCCTAATCGGCGGCTTCGTTTTCGTTTTCCTGCTGTTACCGGCGTCTGCGGTTTTGGCTTCTGAGATGCAAATCGCGTTTCAAGATGCCCCCGAGGAGACGTTTTTTGCGTATTTTGC
The DNA here is from genome assembly GCA_902702965.1 of Spirometra erinaceieuropaei. Lineage (NCBI taxonomy): Eukaryota > Metazoa > Platyhelminthes > Cestoda > Diphyllobothriidea > Diphyllobothriidae > Spirometra > Spirometra erinaceieuropaei. Next base: position 23,555 of record CACRXP010000352.1, on the reverse strand, counting down.
GCTTTGCTGTTCGTTTTTGGGACTCTAACACTGGACACGTTCTTGTCGTCTAGGGTCTGTTTCACGAGCGTCCTTAAATCAGCAAGCTCCTTTTCGAGTTGTTCTACTTTGATTTGGATATCTGCGCACCCAACACAAGGCTCGTCTTCGTACGTCAAACTTGTTGCGTAAAATTACGCTTTTGCACGCATTCCTGGTCGTTGGCTGGGAGCGCAGTTAGAGCGAGCACAGGTTCTGGATGCGAAAAACATCTCAGCAGACTTATCTTCCAACGAGGTGCCGTCGCTGGACGTACTGTTACAGTTAGTTTGCTGAGACTCCATAATCTTCCATATGATATAATAGGTATAATTCCGCTTTCGATGTTATAAGGAATACGTGGGCTTGTATATGACGAATTAAAGTGAGTATTCAAGACTCAATGTGCGAAAAAATACTTAAAATCCGATAAAGTTTGGGGACTTTAATCAGAAGCGACTAAGCCCTTTGTAGATTTCGTGGGAGTTGAAAAAGTGCAGACCTTGAAGTATTTTGAGCGATTGGTTTTTTAGGCTGTATAGTCACGATTCGGTTGCGTAGCCAGTTCCATTGTCAGTTGCCCCGCGCTCAAAAAGAAACTGCACTTAATCCAGGTTCCTGGCTAAATTCGATGCGTGAGAAAATATTCCAAAACTGTACAAAGCAATTCTGTACGTGCGATTCCAGTAACAATGTAAGGGACGGTAACTGTGAAATGGTAACCAAGTCGAAATAATCTCAGTTGGAGCGCAGAATAATTCCGTCGTGCTTATTCGGGCTCTCGTCACTGATGTATATGGGTATAGTTTTTAGGCTACCGGCTATTACTACAAGGCGAGATATTCCCATAAACACATTTTGGGATCTATTCATGCCGAGAAGTTTGTGCATGTCAGCCGGAAGTATGTGTGTATTATGACTCCTACGACGAAGTATGACAATTAATGACTGTATTAAATATATATGTTACTAGCCGTGTTGGATGCGACGCGTTTTCTAAATGTCCTGCACAGGAGGAAGGAGGGAATCACGGTAACCTCTTTCAAGATTGACCTCAACCACGACTCTGTGCCGCCCGAAAACACTGACACTACAGGAATTTTCAAAGAGCATGCTTTGCAGTATTTTCGCACGCTGAGTCCATTGTGCCCAAAGAGTCGGTTTGACGAAGATTCCATAACATGTATGTTATAGGACGAGATCAAACACTCGTTCTGCGTTCGCAGTTCAAGAAACTGATGCAAAACGGCATATTTAGAAGCTACACTGATATGATTTCCGAGATAAGAGAGTACGAGAAGTTACGTTAAATTACAATCACCCACTTGGGAATTTCAGGAAGCCATCTGCAGTTTCATAATCGTCTACAGCAGCAGGCTGCCGTTGCACCACTCTTAATTTAGCACATTAAGGTATGCGTACGTCTACTTCGCCTGCATCCATGGAGGGAGGGGCACTCAGGAAAATTTAAGTCGGGGAACAAAGTAAATATTTCCTAGTTAAATGCTAATGTGTCAGATCAATGCGGTTTGGCTGTCGGGCAAGATTCACTACGGTAAGATTTGGTGGCGAACTCCACGTCCGGTCGGTATACATGATGCTCAACCACATCTGTAACCGAACGTTGGTGTCTGCATACCCAAGATTCCGCCTCCTTGAAGGCCAGGGGTTTTTCAAAATGATTTCCCAGATAAGGCTTTCTATCGGTCGGTTGAAGGTGTATTTGAGAAGTAAGCATTATCTTTTAACACAATGTTGTAGGTTCATTTGGGATACAATACAAAATGAAGGAACTTGCAAACAGGCAAAGGCGCGTTTTTAAATCTGACCCAAAGGTGAGGGGATGACTAACGCCCTCTGTCTGATGGAGGGAGGATGTTACCCTGAATTGCTCTACGGAGAAAATGGCCTCCGGGCTCTGTGCTTCACAACGCCACGACTGAAATCCGTGTTGGCTCAGTATGCAAAGCTGGTGCAGATGGACGGCTCGTACTGCACTAACCGCCACGGTTTTGTGTTATACCACATAGTTATCACTGACAAACGTGGTCGTGCGCAGTCTTTAGATCTTAAATTGGTGTACGAGAAGTTTGCATGAAACGCCCGCTTGCCAAATGCAGGACTAACAGGAAACATCCTCCGGTAAGATCATCGTAAACAGTTGAAATTCAGTACTTGAACCGTATTTGTCGCACTCGTGAACAGTGCGGTGTTTAGTCCACCACAACCTTTGTTGCATACCGTTGAGCCAGACGCCACAATCCCTTCTTGAGCACAATTCATGGAATATTTCACAGGGGTAAGCCTCCATCCATACGAGGTCATGTAATCATTTGATGTTACGTCCATTTTTACCGTCAGGCGTCAGGTAATGAAACCGAAATACCCACTGCCACGGCTACAAACGACTGGAATCGTTTATCGAATCTGGCGCAGCTATGGACAAAGTAACTACGTAGGAGAAAGCGGAAGACAGTTCTGAACACGAATGACGAGCACGCTGCAGCGGTGAGGAGAAATGACGCCGGCAATCAAGCTGCGACTCATTCGGCGAGAACCGGCCTCACATTCAAATTCACCGAGGCCGAAATTTTCACCAGATGTGAGAACCGCGTGAGCCGCGAGCTGATTTACTCATGGTTCACTGGTCCCCAGTCCAAAACAAGTGTCGGTCATCAATCAGTCATCATGCTAAACGCAACGATCCCTGATGAATAGGGAGCGCCGTGAATATTCATAGGCATGCGGTAACATGACAAACGCAACCTATAAATACTGCAGCCCCTGTGCATGAAATACCCGTGTCTGCTTTTGTCTATGATGATGTGTTCTAGCGGAAATTCGAAACGCCAGGCGAATAAATATCTTGTCCCAACGATCGTGTCTCCTTTTTCACAACTGCTGCCCGCGGCTCGTCTCTTCGCTTCCATTGACTAAGAACTCAGTCTAGAAGGCATTCTGGGTGTGTTAGTGACTTGAACGTGCTTAACCCCGCGACCAATGACAATACTGGCTTCTGTGACACAGGAATGATGCACGAACACATGCCCGAACTGCAGTGCCTGAGCGATCTCAAGAAATGTTGGGCGCAATTCTGAAATGTAAATTTGGTTAAGAAAGCCTTCTCAATGTGGATCTGGGCTTTCGAATATACTTCTTTTTGACCCTCTGCAAAAAGCACACTCAATAGAACATGACAAATTTATTTGCATGCATTTTTACATTCGTTTTCGATGATCTTCTAAATGTAAATTTATTTTATAGAAAGCATGCACAAAAATGGTTTCTTGTACATTTTCCTTAGAAAATCAATTCGTCCCAAAAATTTATAGCCTAATGATGTCTACCTTTCGGTTTTAAAAACGTTTCTTATTATGAGATTTTTAGGTCCGTGCGGTGTTCGTACATATAGTATCGCACATGCCGGTTTACCGATGCTCCTCAGGAAACGTATGACATTGTTCGCGTCCATTACAAAATTTCATGAACTATATATGGTATCTTCTTAAATGCATGCCACTTATGTAGTCATTTTTTACCGAGTGTGGCTTGTACAGGAGGCCAAACAGAAGTACGTTTGAAAGCCCAAATCCTGGCGAGTCCGAAATTTTATAGGACCATGCCGCACGATAATCCGTACTACAATCCCAATTAAGTAATCATTCCTAATCCAATAATTATTTCAGAAGTTCGGCCAAAACTTCACGATGTACGTCGCGCGCGGCATTTCGGGCATTTGTTCATGAGTCATCCCTACGTACTTCAAGCAGTCTGGCCACAACGCGCGTGCGTGTGAGTGCACATTGTGAGGTACTACCGGACGCGCATCCCAGTACTTATTCTTTTTCTGTCTGCTAAGGAACTTTTGCAGCAATTTCTGCTTTCACTTTGTTTGTTTGGCCTGCTCCGTCGCTCTTTTGTTCGCTTTAAGGTTCCTTATCTATTTGGGTTGGCTTTTGTTTGAATTGCCTATGTCTGACCTTAAGGATTTTGGCTTGCTTACTTTTTCGTCTTTTTGGGTTACGTGAAGGTCACGCCGCCCTCCAATCCGTCCGCATGTAGTATATACTGCATCCGGGGACAGACGGGGCTGTTGCCAGCACGGATTCCTAGCCAATCCCAAAATTCAAAGTATACAGACATCCGCCAGTGGAATGGCATATTAAAGCACTCTGCGAAAAGGTAACTTATTATGGAGTTTTCTAACTGATCGAAATCATATTCGGTGTTGACTTCTCTTGTGGGTATCAATTGACACCCATAAGAGATGATGTTTTCTGTTCGGGTTTAGTTCAATGTTGGCCCAAACTAAATTCGACATGGAAAAAAACGTCCGAACACTCACGTATCCTTTAAATGCCTTCAACAAGTATCATATTTTAACGTTGTAGTAACACATAATAAAAATATGTTTTATGGGTAATCGATTGGAAACTATGAAAAGCATTAAGCATTTAGCGATATTTCAAGGCGGATCTGCAACTCTACGTAATCCAGTATAAAGAAAAGGTGCGAATTCATTTCACGGAAGTGCGCACTCGTTACGTGCACATAATGGTACATTGGCGATCACGACTGAGATTCTATTTAAATTTGTCAGTCGCTGAACCGCCTGGCAGCATGGGCCTTTGTAAGAACCTTAGCTTCTATGACGTCCCCATGGACAAAATCAAGCAGAAGTCTCTATGCTTTACTTAGCCGCATCTCCGTCGATTCCGAGATGTAAAAATTACCACGAAACCTCGGGAAACCCTTTTGGAATCTAAGCTACTGTTGTAGGCCGTTGGCAGTCCGCCATATCCGAAACTGCACTAATTTCTCTTAAATGTAAACTACACTAGAAGATTATTTTTGGAGGTTATTATATTTGCACTTTTCATATGTACTCAGTATTTTGCATTGACAAGTTTCCTGTACATCGAAATCCGAAGTTTTCCCAACCGCAATCATTTATGACGTTTCGAGAATTTCACGAGAGAGTTAACACGAACATTCGATTGGCGTGTTTGACGATGTCCACCGTGTGCCCGACAACAGGTGGTGGGAGGATGGACGGTGACTTGTGCAAGGGATTATAGTGCTAGTAGACTTGCGCTGCATCTACCACACATTCTCCTCCTGCCCCACCTGAGCCGGTGTAAGGACAGAGTCCAGAAACCGGAGATGAGGGAGGCCGCAGGTTAATGGCTTGGACGGATCCGCACCTTGGCGCTCCACTCCGCACCCTCTGGTCCACACAACAAATGAGCAGGTTTTTAATCGCCAAAACAATAGGCGGTGGGTGTGGCAGTGGTCTCAGTTTGTGCGACGGCTGCCGACAACAGTGCCTGCCAGCGCACCCCCTAGATATTGGCATTTAATATTGCGCAAAGATAACGCCTGCAAGAATCCGATGTGGCCCCCATGTTGGTCCGGCGCATCTAGCATATGGCCCGATTGGAGTGCAAGTTAGTTTACACACTAAAGTTATCCAGACATCGCAGAAAATGTAGCCGTTTTTCGGGGTTTAAGTTGTCACTATCCGAGCAATTCTGATTACAACCGAGTCCGCCGGATTGTGCTCTTGGATATTTGAATTTGCCGAGGTTATCTGAAGCGTGTACATCTCGCCACCAAATGTACTTCGATGGCGTATGAGAAGCATACAAAACGTCTAATGGTTTAAAAACGTTTTTAAATATTAGATTTGGACAGGGTCATGGTCGTAAAGAAAAATTACTCAGATGAACAAAGGCCTCCGTGGTTTATAGTTGACAGCTTAGGACGAGGCAAGGGCAGGCTTAATGAGACATCCGGTCATCAATCTGGACGTAAATACGAGCATTTAAAATCTACCCATCTGCAAGGGCCGTTTGCGCTTTAGCCATGGGTTACGAGAAGAATAATTTAACCAAGTATCGTTTGGTGTATATTTCTATACCGAAATCAATAAAGACGGGATGGACTCGTGGTTCGGAAAGAACATAAGTGGGCACTTTTTCAATAACACATTGCGTAGGCACAACCCAGAAATAAAAACATTTTGGCGGCTGTTAGTGCTAAAAATGGATGCAAACAATTGAAGCATAATATTGATCCTTTCCTACCTCGGTGTTACACAAACCTCCTTGTAGAATTTAGTCATGGCCAAAACACGCATACCACCCTGTTGATTGAATGCATTTTGATTTATGTTTGCAGTACATTACTGCTTTGTACAATTCATGCTAAGGTTCATACAACTAAGCAAAGGCAGTTTCTGACTGAATGAGATGTTGACATACTGCCGTTTAATTTAACAATCCCGACCATGATAGAGGTAGAAACCTACCCCAAGCAATTCCTCCCATTAAAATTTAGTATTCCTAGCCGCTCTACTTAGCAATTATTTTAGACGTTCTATCTCATGAAATGTCATCAGGAGTTGTGAAGTGTGTTTCCAATTAGAAAAAAACAGGGGTGTGATATTTGTTGTCGTGGAGTATAATTCCATAATATTTCAGTCCTGTCAGGATGCCTGTTTTTGAACGAGCTTCTCCCCAGCCACCTGCAACAACTGCACTCTCTAAAAAATGATAAATAGTGTGGGACAAATTTTTCACATCGATTTTCGACTCCCGTATACATTTGAAGTATATCTTAGAGAAAGCTTGCAAAAAAACATCCTTTGATCGGCCCAATTGATGGCCCATTTAAATGTTTAATTGCGAGTAGAGGAAGTATGTGGAAAAGGTGGAAAGGGACTATCATGCAAGAAATACAAGGCAAATATTGAATACTGTACAGATGAACACAGTATTTCATGCGTCAACAGTTTCTGATTAATGAGGCAGATACTTAAGACAAACCCAAGCTACAAAAAAAGTAACTAGACTTGTGGTCTGCAGGCATCGTGATGAATGCGAGTAGACTTGTGGGCCGTACTAGTAGTATCGTAACGACATTTTCAGTTTTCGAGTAATTTTCAAACCGACTTTCCGTTGCATTTGCACTTATGGTTTCTAAGATACAAGCTGTATCCTTTCCGCGAACGAAAAATCACACATTTTACCCGCAAGAAGGAGGACATATTATTAGGCCAATAAAGTTTGCAGTTGATGTGGATCATGCTGTGCCCTTAATATTGAGGACAAATAAATCGACAGACATATTTCACCGTCTTAAATACATCATAATTAGAGCCTTTTCAAGACAACAAATACCCTTTACTAAAGTAACAAATTTGGAGACTCTACTTTCCACCAAAATTTGCAAGAAATAATATTATTGTGCAATCATTACACAAGATATCTTTAAATTACTAAGGGAATTGCAAACCAATTGTTAAATTTGTCCTTCAAAAGCAGCCATTTTTTACAGAGCGTAGTGGTTATAAGTGGGCGGAAAGAAACTAGCTTAATAATTGGCATCCTGACGTGACTGAAATATCGTGAGCTTATGTTGTACGATGATAAGAACTCCAACCCTACGTAAGTTATCTCTTCAAATGGAAATTGGAAATTGGAAATTCAAAATAGGAAATTGGCCGAGATCTGGCTTGCGCTTCGCCAGCCCTCCCTCCTGAGGCTGCAAGAAAGTCCGCAGACTGACTTTCGTAATGGCAGATTACTACTTGGGGAATCCGGCCTATAAAGAGGATTCTCTCCCCAGTTATTCAGGTGCACCTATAAATGGACTTTGCATCCACATGTTTATATATTTAAAACTTGAAAATTACAGCCAAACCCCTTATGGCCGATTTCGAACCAGTTATACCTCTTTTGTTAACGGACGGGACGGTCTCGTGATAGGATAGCTCTCGTCCTGAAAGAGTGCCCGTTTATGTTCTTTCCCAGCCACCAGTCAGTCCCGTTTTCTCTGAATTCGGCATCGCCATCTACACCAAACGATACTTCGTCAAATTATTCTTCTCACATCCGAGGCCTAAAGCGCGAACGACCCTTGCAGATAGGCAGATTTTGAATGCTCGCATTTTCGTCCGGATCGTTGACTGGATGTCTCGCTAAGCCTGCCTTTGCCTCGTGCTATGCTGTCAACTATAAACCTCGGAAGCATTTGTTCATCTGAGTAATTTTTCTTTACGACCGCCACCCTGTCCAAATCTAATAATCAAGGAAGTTTTATAAACAATAGACGTTTTGTATGCGCCTCATACGCCATCCAAGTTCATTTGGTGGCGAGATGTTCACGCTGCAGTGAACCTCCACAAAGTCAAATATCCAAAAGCACAATCCGGCGGACTCGATTGTAATCGGGATTGCTCGGATAGTGACAAAATAAACCCCGAAAACGGCTGCATTTGCCGCGATGCCTGGATAACTTTAATGTTTTACCTAACTCGTGAAAAATGTCGAGATTCACAAATAACTGTTACTCACTCGCAAACAGACACCAATGTATGTATCCAATATCCATATTAATAAATGACTATCCTATGGACATTTGAAACAGAAAAATGCTAAAGAGTATGCTAGAGTATGTTTTTATGCCCCTTCTTCGAGCATAAAATATAAAGACGACGTGATTGTCCATCAAGCGACTGAAAGAAAGCATATTTTTGTTCGTGGTTTCCATATAATATATTTGACTTTGCAATCCTATCGAAAATTAGCTAATTTAATAGTCATTTCTTACCGAATACGGATCCCAATGGGAGATTGAAAAGCAGTGCATTCAAAAGCTAATGTCCTGCCCAATCCGAAATATTATAGGATCATGCCGCAAGAGAACCAGTTTCGCAACAGCGCTTAAGTAATCCTTCCTTATCGAAAGCGCATTTCAGAATTTCAGCCAAGATTTCATGAGATCGGTCACTCACTGTACTCCCTGCTCAAAGTTCTCCCAGCCTACGTTGAACTATCGTCCACCTACAGGCAAGAATGAGATGCTGAGCTAACGGCTGTTACTAATCTGCCGAGCCCTGACCGACTGCATGTCTCAAAATGTTCACATTATTGACTCCATCCGTGGAGGACAAATATTCAGCCTGTATCATTTATCAGAGTATTGACAGGTCCGTTGATTGGCTAGCGTAAGTTTGACCAATTCCGGAAGGCTCAAAAAGGAGTTTCAGCACACGGCATGCACTGGTTGCGGCGGCTATCAAAAGACGTCTAAATATTTCAAAGGCACGCCCAGAAATATCACAAATACGAAAATCTGATTGAGTAAAAAATACTTTATTGGAAAATATTGACTAATTACATGAATACATCTGTAAAACCGTGGGCTAAATAGGACATCACAAATAAATGCAAGTGCAACAAAGCGTGTTCTTTTCAGGTACGGCCCCAGCAACAAAGGAACAGTTCCTGAATACGTTGACGCAAACCCCTACCTCGATTTCTCGAAGAAGGGCTTGCAAGGGCTTGTGGAATGACGGGACCGGAAAGGCGGTCCACAATGTTACAATTTGAAGTCCCTGAAATATATTTCAAACAGTATATTAAAATTGAGACCGTCAACAGGATATTCAGGTGTGAAATCGAGGACGAAATATATGCATATCAG
>CACRXP010000352.1:0-12318 GCA_902702965.1 Spirometra erinaceieuropaei | reverse complement strand
CAGCTGCCATCATGCCCTATCTAGCCATCCTCGATGATGTCCCGAACTGTACCTCTCAACGCCTGACGTTTAGTGGCTGCAGATCTGGACAGCTTAACCCATTGACTTCGCCAACTACGGAGACAGAATTCCGAAGGTCCAACAACCACTTCCATGTCTTGACGGACTGCGCCAAAACGTTGTCCAAACAATGGCCAGTCTCAACAAGGGGCAAGCTGCTCCACTCTCATTGTGCTCACTGTGACCAGAGAAATCAAAGGACTCTGTGGTCCAGTTCATCGACTTTGGTCCTCTTCAGAACGTCTGTGTAAACCCTCTCACACTCCGCTATTTGGCAGCATTCACTGGTACCAATGAGGAGTTTTTTTTGTGGAAAAATGGTCTCGACATCGAGACGACTGTACTGCAGACAACTAGCCTCCTCTCAAGTTGCTGTCACAAACAGTTGACTTCTCAACTTCCGTACGCTGACTAAGTCAGCCATACAACAGTTAAACTGGTGCATCCCTGTGTATATCCAGTATGCAACCGCGTCCAATTTCTCAACCATTTGTCACCAATGTAGGGCCTAGTTACAGTAGATCAGAGATGGGACAATTGCACTTGATATGCATGGAGTTTTAGGCATATGCACACAACCAACTTCAACATGCATATTTTAATAATAGTATCTCCGATTCCATACGTCAAAACTGATCAAAACCTGACTTTCTACAACAAAAAACAGACTGCCTATCGGTTACGCGTCCATGTACTGGAGTGCCGCCTGAGAATACTCATACCATACACACGCGACTAATTCGTGAAATAATATATCTACTGCACATTCGGACTCGGAAACCACGTGCTAATTAAAATCTACTCAAAACACCCACTTGGATCTCTTCAATTCCCGAATTAAATGATTCAGATTGGAAAGGATGAGAAAGAATACTTGTAGTTTTATGAATAGCTGATGCTCCCGCTTCGGTGTTAGAGGTCTCACCCAGGGAAATAGATAGGGTAGACGTTGGGTTGGGTGTCGTTTGGAGACCTGTTGGAAACGAAATTGGAGCAGCCTCAATGTCAGACTCGATAAGTAAAACACGGGCCAGCATGTGTGATCTATCCTTCACCCCCTAGAGATCAACAATTTCTGAAAAAAAAACTATCGCTCCTGTGATATTCACAGGCTGGATATATCTGTCGTACACGCGAATCCCAGTGGCGATGGAGATGTAACATCCTATCCATATGCATTGTTTAAGGATTAAGAAAACCCGTTCAGCAGAATCAATTCGCAAATCACTGTAGTACTTACTCTGCCCATTCGGTGGAAACCTCGCCTCGAGGTATTTAAGACCGTCTTCTTTGTTTTCTTCAAGTTAACAGCCAGAAATCTCGAGGGTTGCCTTCTCCGACACTGGGATGCAGCCTGAAAACAGTTCTTGTCTGCCCAGACTTTATAGATTAACCGACCGATTTTGCAAACTCCTTCACCCATGACACCATAGACTTCAGATCACCAACATCTGCTCCCAGTAAGGCAATATCATCGGCATAATCAAGATCAGTTGGTCAGCGACCGGGTGTCAGCTAAACATCCTCGCCCTCGTTGAGGGCTCTCACGAAAATCCAGTCAGTGCCGTTGTTGGACTGCATTTGCCACAGGATACAACCCTGTCGAACGCCATACCGGATACCGAGAGGCAGGAAAATACTGCTGCGAACCAAAATAGGCGCAGTGACAAAAGGCTTTGGTCATGCCGAGGATATTTGGCGGTGCACCACCTACAACCGTTATCCACCCCAGCGACGCATAATGGACGGACTCTAACGCGGCGACAAAGTCAGCAACTCACACAACCCTCGGTTGTCGGTAGTTATGACGGAATTGTGGAATGCGCATCAGTGTGAATATCTGGTCCGTACATCCACGTCCAAGACGAAATTCGGCTTGCTTGTACATTCTGCTGGAGCCACGCACAGCCTGTAATCGTCTGAGAGGGACAATAACGAGAACCTTCGCAGCAACATCCGTGAGGCTTATGCGGCATTAGTTTTTGCATCCTGCCTTCGTTTCCTTCTTGAGGATAGGCCTAAGCATGCCTGAGTCTCAGTCGTAAGGAGCAACTTCATTTCTCCATTCCTGTTCAATCACATTATATAGACAGGGCGCCAGAGTGTCAACAAACGACTTGTAGATTTCACCGGGAATACCGTCCCCTTCGGATGCCTTGCAGTATGCAGCTTATTTCAGAATTTTCGCAAGTATTTCATGAGATAAAACATCTACTGTACAGTCAGAGTCTAAACTCAAGTGCTCATTAGAATCCACACAAATCACCCACTTGAATCCTTTGAATTCTCAATTTAAATGAGTCATATGGGAAGAGATGCGAAAGAATACCTGAAGCTGTATGAGTTTCGGAGGTTTCTGCATCCGTTGTAGAGACCTCGTCCAGGCAATTAGACTCTGTGGATATTTGACTGCTCGGGGAACGTCGGACTGCGTAAAATTCTCCACCACTCATTCCAAGCTCACCTAAATAGACAACATAGCCTCTCACGTGTCATTTCCTCAGGCAAACGAACGACATCTACGTCAAACTGCACTAACGGTCCACCAAGGCAAACGTCTTGAAGTGATTGATCATTTTCTAGGTTTGCGCAAATTATCCACTCGTGCAGCCTTGACCTAGGATAAGGGCACTGTACACAAGTACTTATTTGAATTGCCTGGCAGATGTAAATGCAAGCTGAAGTTATGCTCACTGAGTACCAATATCTCACACCAAGCTCATATTTGGGCATATTTCAAACATCCACTACCTGCCATAGCATGGTTATTGAACCACACGTCTTCGTCCGCAGGAGTGCGTGGCAAAACAACAGGCAGTGAGAAGGTTTGACCCCATCTATGACGGCTTCCTGAGCGACTAAGGAGACAGACCATGAGTAATTATTGAACTTACCGATACTGCCGTTTAGAGGCCGCAGTCAGAGCAACTATACATGTATTACGATGGCTTTCTTTGCGAGATTCTGAGAAGCCTGTCGTCTCCGCTGTGCCCCTGTAAGAGCGACTAAGGAGACAGACCATGAGTAATTATTGAACTTACCGAGACTGCCGTACAGAGGCGGAAGTCTGGGTAACTATAAATGTATTTGCAGCAATGACTTTCTTCACATTTCTGTGCTCTGGCAAGAGATATAAATAGACGTTAGGCAACGGTAGATATAACAAGTAAAGCGCTGGAGCCCTGATGAAATGGTAGGCCTTACCGATTTGCTCCTTAACCAAATCCCGTCCCTTAATGGCGGGAGTGATTGACGAAAAACGCGTAACCTTTTCGTATTGTGGGTCTTTGGAGATGCTGAGATGGTTGACTGGGGCGAAATGGACAACGTTGAAGGTATGCTTAACGTAGTTGTTTACACCTGGAAGGAGATAGGAGACGCATTCAGATTTCCTGTACTTTCTGCTACGTGCGAATCCAAGCACTTTAAGCAGTTTTTAATGAGTAAATAACGAATTTTAAATGATTTAAACCTAAAGCATAGGGGGTGTCAACAGTGAAAGAGTAGCTGGAATGAGCCTTCTCACTTTTGCGTCGTTTAAATAAACTAAACATGCGTTCAATTATGCGTTTTATGCCCCCTTCGGGCATCGAGACGGCTACATTGTGGCCTCTCGTGCATCTCTCACGGATGAGACCAACACAATGGTTATGTTTGTTTGTTCTATTCCATGGAGTGTTCCGTCTTGCGTACACCGGTTTCACCGTCGCCTCTTACGGTATTTCACCTCTGTCGACTTCGGCACGGATCGCTTATGAATTTTGACGATTGGTTTTCCTTGTCGCTAAATCCCTGAATTATTTGACACAAACTGCCTTGTTCGTTTGAGCGCTTCCAGTCTCTTCTAACACCCTCCATTTGCAATACTTTTCCAGTTGAACCATAAACGTGCTATTACTACCAGCCAACAGCCTAGCAACAATAATGTTGTCCTAAAGGAACCTGGGCAATATTCCTTAGAGCTTTTGTCTCCGACATCCTGCATAGGAAACAGGCCACGTCGGAAAATATTTTAACTCACTTCTTCTCGAGGCTATTGATAGTCATAGACCTAAAGATATTTTCCTAGTTTAGCGTTTGGACAGTTGGATCCGTATTGACTTGTTACTAAAAGTGCCTGTAAAATCATCGCTGCATAATGAAATTTGTTCCTTTTTTAACTTGCTAATCTTTAGGAAAGCAACATGTGCCGTTAAGGAAAGGATCGGGTAATGCAAGGGTCATTCGACGAAAATGGAATTTAAACATTCACTTACCCTGATGAATTCTGAAAAAAGCGCTACTCGGTATATTCCTTAAGGAGGGAATGGGATGGGTTTGCTCAAGATCCTGATGTATTTCATACATATAGGCGAATCTACTGTAGGGAATATCTGAAACAGAAATAAAGTAGGGTCTTCAGTGGAAAGTAATAATGGCAGTGGGTTGAGCACGCTTTATGAAAAAAAGGTGACTTGTAAACGACAAGGACTGTTAAGCCTTTGGGAAAAGAAACCAGACAAAAATCAGTATGGATTAACCGCGCATTGAAAAGTCTGTAACAGCAACTGCACCGGCCTGCGTTAGCGGTTTCAGTATACCACTAATGGAAATTTTCTCGCTGCCGCATAACCAGGATTACTGCGCCTGTGCTGAGATCGATTTTTAAGCACCTGGATTTCTGCTCATCCACCTTGAAGTACACCCACGTGTGGGTGTATGAAACGTATAGTTCTAAGTTTCTGATTGACTCAATACTGAGACTTTTATAAACTGTTGTACGGGCTCCACCCAGCCTCTGTCTCTAGAGCACTGGATTATTTAATGCTGTTCAAAATATGGAAAGACGGACTCTGTTTGGTGGCGGCAATCTTATTTGCTGTTTTTACTTTCAATTGACCAGTTTTTACGCTTAAGCATTCTTCCATCTCAAATTCACGACCGACTGATAAGACATGAACAGTATTAATCCTACACTAGCAAATTTACTTTGACGGAAAAACTTTGACCAATCTTGGCGGTGTTCACTTACACTTAGATGATTAAAAAAGTATAAAGAGAAGAATCAAGCAAATTGAGCCTTTAAAAAGACAGGACTTAAAGTAATTCACAGGCATACTTACACGGTAGTGTCTGTTGTACGTTAGAAAACGAAGTTCTACTGGTAGGTCGCAGAAGCAGTTGGCCGAGGATTCGACGAAGCGCGTCCATGGCTTTAGCTCGTGCAAGTGAGAGCCGATGGAATTTCCGCGGGACGAATTATCGATGGAAAACTTGAAGCGATCGATTAGCTCGCACTTGGTCATGGCCGAGCACGTGCGTTTTCACGCCGGCCTAGAGATGGTTAAGGAGACGAAAGAGACCAGATCACGATTTGTTAATGTCCTCTTAAGAGCTTGACACATTTTCTTTTTTTATAGATATGCTCGTCGGAGACAGCCAGGGCAGGGTATGGAACTAGCCAGCTGCATCCTGCTCGATGGTAGATCGCAAATGCCGAACGTTTGTTTGGTTGACGGTAATTGAATAATCGGAGCAGATTTCATTTCTGCAAGAGTATGAAGGTCACAACGCTAGTTCCAATTACACTCACTATCATCGTGGAAGGCGGTAACAACGTAATTTTGCCCACTTACTGGAATGTGGTCGACTAATCTTTTACTAGTTTGGAGCGTTAACGGGTTGCGCAATGACGAGCTCACGCGTTCGGCCGAAAAGGCCTTCAACTGAATACTTTATTCGTTTTCACTTAAAAACAGTCATTTCTGAGTTAAACAAAGACTTAATCCAAATCCCAATTAATGCTCTTTGCACAGGCGACTAACGTACGAAACTCAAGACTTATCCACAAATGTAATGCCAAGTCTCGGGTCATTCTTATAATTTTTGTCCACATCAAACCGTCGTTCGGTACACACGTGCTTGTTCCGCAAAATCTCAGATTTATTCGTCTTCTAGAAAATCGTTGAGTCATACAATCCGCAGCCCGAGGCTGCGAAGTAATATATTTTTAAGCCTTTTGGACTCAAACTAACTGTATAGTTCCCTATGTCAGTTCAGGTTTTCTGGATTTTAGTTTCATCTTGCAGTGAGCTTTGCTGGTTACTCCAGGTGCCGGCGGTGACGCGTATGTCAACTGCAATGTCAACCGCATCATATGGGACATTTGTGCGGCCACACCTGGAATATGCGGTACAGGCTTGGCGGCCATGGCTTCGGAAGTATATAGATATCCTTGAAGGTGTACAACGGCGTGCTACAAAGGCTGTTCATCGTCTCAAAAATTTCACGTATGAGCAGCGCCTGACGGCCTTGAACCTCTATCCCCTCCACTATGGGCAGGACAGAGGTGGCCTCATAGCAACGTTCCAGTTGGTAAGAGGACATAATCTGGATGTCGACTGGAAACGCTTTTTGAAATGGTACCCAAGTCCAATCGCAGACGACATGATCACCAGCTTTGAAGGAAACTGTGCCACACAAATCTACGTTCCTCCTTTTTCTTACAGAAGGTCATATGCCAATGGAACTTTTTATGAGTCAAACTCGTCCCATTTGGAAATTTTCACAGTCTGATTACGGTGAACAAGGTTTTTCGCAATTATTTTGCGAATACCATACCCCTTTCGCATTTATGTTCCCTCATTAGATTTATGAATTGTCCTTACTAAAACTGCAAACAGAAGTTTTCCAATTTAAATATTTTCCCTTACATACGCACCCTCTAAATGCAGTTTTCAGGTCTTCTGTCGTTTACTCCAAATATACTGACTGATACTGACTGAAGGTGCAGTTGCGGAGTAGACCGTCTACGCGCACGACACTCACGGCAGGCGACGCGAGACCGATGTGAAACATGTCAAGATCAAGAATCCTATTGACCCCACCCAAACCGACATGTTAATAAGAAATCACCGAAAAACGAACACACATTAGTGCAGAAAGGACAGAAGAAAGTGCTGCGGCTTAGTGTCGAGCTCAGTTAGTAAATATGGTTCCTGGATTTTTATGGACATTAAATCTGCACAATTTACTCAGATAACCATATTATCAGCTCGACCATCGCAAACAGCAATGTCCAAATTGTGCTCCACAGAGAGGTGCGTACACGGCGGGAAAGTGTGGGCGAATAAGCTTCTAGTGATATCGGACTTCCACAGCATCTGACGCACTCTCTCACCCGTCACCGTCCTGTGTCCGGTCACAAGACAGAGTCAACGTGTTGCACAGCACGTAGGCCGCACATGACGAGCAGGTTTTCTTAGAATAACATGGGTCCGGTTGAGAGGCAGAGTCAAAAAGAGTAGGCGAGGGATCGTGTTCCGCCGACAGGTGCGGCGTGAGCTCGCGCCTAGGCGTGCCACCCCGCCTCTTTGCTTGTGCACAAAGAACCGGGACTTCCCATAACAAGGGCATGGGGTAGCTCGGATCCCAGCTGGGTCATAGTGTCATAAAGGACTCTTTAAGAAGGAGTCATTGTAGCCTGACTGTCTGTCCGGAGAGGAGAACCGAGTTTCCCCGTCAGTCGGCAGCATTCCCTGCTGCGAACTTCACCTCCCTGTGATAGTCTTAAAGCGCGTCGGATTTTTTATGGTGAGAAATGCGCTGGAATGCCATGGAGGCGGGATAACCGGGGTTGGTCTCACTCATTCGTCCCTATTCCATGCTATCCAACTCGGTCAGTCATCTAATGCTGGAATTGGGTGCAACTGACTGACAGGTATTAAGAACTGTAACAGATGCAGGATGGTCTCAGAAGCAGTTTTTTTTTCGACGACGGCTTTTGCTGGAAGAAAAAGTAAAAGCTCATCGTCACAAGGGCCAATCAGAATATACTCCTCAAGAGAAAACATTGCACGCATTTTCTGTGCAAGAGGCGCTTTGCCATTAACTCTGACAGCCTTGTACTCTCCAGCCAAGTCTTATCCACGACGGGGTCCAAATGAAGTTGCGCAAAAAATATAGTCTGCGTGCACTAGCAGTGCTTTGGTAATTTGCTTGGCAAATGTCCCCTTCACCCGGACTTAAATTCTGCTCTCTTTTTATATAAGGAGAAGGCTCGTCGGACAATCGAGGTAGACTCGTGAATTTTCAAGTCGGTTAAACGGACCGGTCGTCATACGAAAATGAAAAGTATGAGGGAGATAATGCTATTCTGCCTATATATCATGCGCTGCTGTGCGGCTGCTGGTTGGCCTCGAGAGAGAGCCCTTAAGGCACAACGGAACGAGTGGGTTCCGTATGAACGATCGGTGATCGCCCGATCGAAAACCGACAGGGCAACGGGCTCGTGGCCCGGTGGGTAGAGGCGTGGACTTCTAAACCAACAGATCGCGAGTTCGAGACTCGGGTGTTCCACACTTCGGGCTTGGGTATGGCTGGCTGACGACGGCTTATAAGCCAGAAATGGCCATTTCAGTCTCCCTTGTCTTTGTCGCTAATGCCATTCTGCCTATATACATGTATGTAAATCAGGTGGTACCGACCTGATTTAAATCACTCTACTAGTCGCGGTGCGACTGCCTACAGGGGTTCTAGTATGAGCCTCAAGGCACAACGGAACGAGCATATTCCGCCGCACAGATTCTGGCGAACCAGTGCCTGGAGCATCAACATACACCAGACGCATTCCACCCAACTTCCCTCACTGAAGTCGCACATTCACCCACCGCATGGGCCTATAAGGCCACATGCGCATTCGCGAAAATCTGGGGCATACAACCGCCGGCTATACCACATCATCACATCTTCCCCCACCTACAGCATACAACATCATCACCCACCGCACTCATTCAGCTGCCACCTCCCACGCAGGCGGGAAGTGTGCGTCTCGGCCGTGTTTCCATATGGCTCCTCCCCGCGTCCAGCATCGTTGCTCGGAATACTGCGTACTGGCGTTCCAACTCAGTTCACGCAGTCCGCCCAATTAGGTGTGCGTTTGTGTGGAGTGGCGGACTGGTGGGCTGAGAGCCAGGCTCAAACGGCTCCCTCCCAGCGTGACCTACGGCACTCTCACGCATGTGACATTTACGCAGATCAAATTCAGTTGTGTGAAATCCTAGTGCTTCTGTTTTCGGCGTCAGGTCGTGCATGTGGCGCGCGCATTCCCAACAGCTTTTCTGTTGCATACAACCACTTGACCTCGTCGCCTGTGCTTTCCCCGCCCACACCTGTAAAAACCCCCTACTACCAACCGTCGCGTGTTACAGGTTGCTGGTGTTTGCTTACTTCAGGTGGGGCTACCTGACCACATCTGACCAATATTTGTTTAGTTCCCCAATAATTTGGGGCCCACCCTCTGTCGCATTTGCATTAAGGGTTTCTAAGCTACATACGAAAAAGTAACTTTACACGTTTTTATATGATATCACGCGGAAACGGCGCAGAGCTCATGAGAATTCCTGACTAGAAAAAGAGTCCTGAATTTCATTCCGCAGACTCTTCACCATAATAACCCTAAAGGACTACAATACATTGAGAGTTTAAGCTACAAACTGGGACGATCACACAGGTCGTCGTCTAAAATTGGCGTGTAACATGCTGTCGTACAGCACAGTTTCTTGAAAAGAGAGAACAAATGGCAAATCGCCACCGATCAGGCACAAACAGAAATATACCACCCATCATCAATCGGCATCAAATTTACAAGAGCGCATCTGCTATTAGGTAGTACTTACTTTCCTTAAACGCCCACGACCAACCCGAAATTTTGGAAGAATAAGTTATTTGGTCACGCAAAATAACTGATGGATTTGAAAACTCATTGCAATTATCGAACTGTAGGTCAGAGGCGAGGACTTTAAAAAAACCACATTAGGTAGGAATTGAAAAAAAACTGGTGAATCTGCCGTGCAAATCAGACAGTCTACCTATTCCAGACGCAGTCGATCCTAATTAACCGACGTGTGGAGACCGCGTGTAGACGACGTAAAAAGCTCTAAAAATAGATGATCCTCACATTTCATGACCGATAACGGGACGGAGAACGCGCGCGCGTTGATGTCGAATGGCGTGCAGAGGTGCTGCAATTTGCATAATTACAATCTTTTGCAACCTGTGTATACTTGCCATCCTCTGGAGTCTTAAGCGTCACGTAACCAAAACAAGGTCTGCATATGAGTTTATTGGGAAGGAGAATAATGTGAGACGATACGACTTCCGGTTTCCAACAACGCGTCGAAGGATCATCGCGAGTTCAAGCACTTGACGCCGTCGCACAGTATGCAGTACTTCCTGTCCCTGAACAAGGACTCTGGCAAACTCTGCGAGGCATTCAAACGAGACCTCTTCCCCACCGAAGTGCCTGTAACAGCAGAAGAGAGGGATTTTCCTCTCGGTTTTATCCTCACTGCGTACAAAAGCATCAATCAGGTGGCGCGTCTGCTACGTCTCATATATCGGCCACAAAACTTCTACGTCATTCACGTAGATAGAAAGTCACCACAGGAGTTCTATGACGCAGTCCAAGAAATCGCAAAATGCTTCGGTGCCAACGTTGGTGTAGTTCCTCGAACTGAAAATGTCAGTGCCATCTGGGGAGATTACACGGTTCTAGAACAGGAACTCGTTGCTGCGCGAATGCTCCTTCAAATGGGAAAATGGCGGTACTTCATAAATCTGACTGGCCAGCAATTGCCTCTGGAATCGGTTCTTGGAATTGATGGCTCCAGCATCATTGACACCACATTTAAACACTGCAATAAACACCGGATACCGAGACTTAGACCGCCACTTGCAGTAGGTGGTGGGACCTGTAAGTCAGCTTATTTCATGGTGTCTTCAACCAAATCATGCACTCTGACGCATCTGCTAGCAGACCTGATAGCACCTGTAACGTGCTGTCTAAGCGCTGCAGATTTTTGCCTGGATAATAATGTTCTTACTCTGGCTGTTCTAAATCACAGTCAGTAGGTAGACGGAATGGGGAATTGCTGTGATGCAGACACCGCAAGGTACTGCAGGAAATAGCGCTGTTATGGCTAATGACGGGCGAAAGCATTTGTACGGTTGCAGAAAGCGAATGAAGTAAGGTTTAAAAATCAGCGTTGCGGTCTTTGGTTAGTCCGGCTTTAAGAAAGCCGAACGAAAACAGGTGAGTCCTCATTGTGCGTTCAGCCTGAACTCAGAAGGTTCAGGTATTTAGGCAAATGGCAAGACGTATTGTAGGACAGCGCGTCGGTAATGGCCGAAGCTGGTCCGTTTAATCTTAAATCAGTTAGTCAGACCCTAGTCCCAAATGTAGCCTACTATATCTGTCTAGAAGGAGGGGCTAAGATGTAATAGCCGTCTAGTTTGCCAGACCAGGCGGATATAGAAGGAAGTAAATGTTTGTCAGCTTTATTGGTGACTTTCACTTTGAAGCTGAAGACAGAACCAAATACTGCCTTTTGTTCAAACTTACGCTTTACTTTAATCGAAAAAGAAGGTAAACGTTTGTAGATAAGCTGCTGCTTAACGCATTATTTAAGTGCAAAAATACAGACTACCTAAATCGGCATGTTGCATGTTCTCAAACACACTGCCCAATTTCAGATTTTCACATGGTTAGCAAGTCATGTGCCGCGTAGTGTGCCTATGGACCCTTCGAAGTCTGTATGGAGAGGCTTCCTGATATTCATACACAGTGGGCAACAGTGAAGAATCTGAACGTAGGATGGCATGGCTTTAATCCGCGTAGAAGTCCCCTTGCCTACACAGGGCGGCATCTGGCAAGGAAGTCAGTGGGAAGTAGGAGGATGAGGCGTAAACAGAAACTGCAGGTCTCAACATTTGTGGCATAAGGCTGCTAACCGAAGTAATAGTATAAAACAAGAGTAAAGGGATTGAACGAGACATTGCCAACGGCGTGAAAGAAGAAACGGGGAACGCTTTACCGCAGCCTATAGGGTGACGGACAAAGGATTACGAAGCTCATTAACATTTGCAGACAGAGATGAACAAAGAGACCTGTCAGAGTGCTTAACGGTGGGTGTCAGTAAGAACGCTCACGGAGAAAATCAGCCCAACCGTTTTTTGTATCCTTGCAATGCAGGCTGATATCAGACTTGATGAGTGATTGGCCACACTCTGGACCCACTTGTCTACCAAAGTGTTAATGTTCAGCAGATTCTTTGATGTTCGGTTGCAATAACTGCACGGCCTAAACAAAGTACATATTTGTACACAGGATCGACTTGTTTTGCCTGCCAGTGGGGGATTCTGCCGTTGCAAGTGACGCTGTCTGGCAGTTTTGAGTAAATCGGTGTCACCTTGTTAATCACTGGGGAATAACGTTGCTTT
>CACRXP010000351.1:648118-667662 GCA_902702965.1 Spirometra erinaceieuropaei | reverse complement strand
TCCTCCTCATCCTCCTCCTCCTCCTGGCACAGGTTATGCATTCTGCATGAATGACAACATGCAGAATTTGATTTACGAGCCATTTCTAAGACTGGGATACGCTTGGTATTTTTTCACTGCAGATTAGGAAAATGCAAGATATCCAGGCTGCATAAATATCATTATATGCACAGGATAAACGTAAAGCCCAGAATACGCAGACAGAACAATTTTACATAATTCAGAGTAATATAAAACGATTGTGAATATAGTGATTTAAAGAAAGCGAAATTAATTAATTTATCAAAATCTACTTACTTCTTTTCAGGGTACATTAAACCGATATGAGTATGTCTATTCAAGCTGAAAGAGTAGAAAATATCTTGCGTCTATTACACTGGCAATACATATTAAATGCTGACATGAAAAATACCTTTTCATCCGAGCAATTATTCCCCTTAATTGTATATGTTGACGTGAACCAAAAGGAGATTGGTTAATTTTCAAGTAGGAGATTTTATCTGCAACATTAACCGACAGACAGGGTGACCATAGACGTCAACTGTACTTTCATGCAAGCTGGCGCACGCATTGCTCATTATTCCCCCAATCAGTCGATTCAACCAGTAGGACGTTTGCCATTCTTTGCTATGAAGATAGCGACATTCCTTCAGCAACACCTTCCGCAACCAAATAACACTTAAGGCGCACAAATACACCCATACTGCTCTAACTCTGCTCCAGAGAATACACTGCATAAGACGACTCAGTTCTAATGGCCTACTTCTCTTAAACAACAATATTGTTGAGATTTTGCTTCAAAGGGTTACACCACTGAGACATTAACATTTCAGCCTTCGAAAACGGAATCTATACACTACGCATTTGCACGAAGGCACTATTTCCAAAATACACTCACATCCCATATTTACATGCAGAGACACCTGGAAATTTAATACAAATGATGCTGACCATATTTTGCCGGCGTCCTTTTTATTTAACTGATTTAACTGCATCTGACTTGCTCTACCTGATTTGTTCACTAAACGCCAAAATACTGCGTCTGTCAATAGTGCTTTGGTGGGGGCAATTCACTGGCTTATCTGATTGTCCTTATGCAAGAATGCTACCTACTCTTATGCCTATCTGCCTGAATATTGTCGTAGCATATGCTGCATATTTCATTAATAATTTTTTATACTAATTGAGGAACTGTGAGCACGAATAACTGAAACCTGTTTTCAGAAATCTGGCAATTATCCACTACAGTATCCCGTTCGTTTCTGTCAGTCGTATTAGGCACAACGAAGAGGGTGAGATGAACGAAACAAATGTATGACTTTCCTTACGCCGAAATTCCACATCTTTTGACTGCAAATTCCAAATACTAGTGTAACAGCTAATCTGGTGCACACGTTGTCGGGAAATGTAGTGCATTTTCCAATCACAAATATACCCTTCCTTTAATGTGCAAAGGGCGTTGTTTAGTACAAAATAAAGAAAACTATGCAGTACGCATTTTACGAAGGCACTGTCTCCATAATGCACTCACATCCCATGTTCCCATGCAGAGACTCCTGGACCATTTAAAACAAATTATACCGACCATACCATGCTAGTGAATATTTCGCAGCATCCGCATAATGCCCCCATTGCTCCATTGGCAGAGATTCATTCAGTTTATAAATTCGTTTAAAGTGGAATTCGGTGTCATGTGGGAAAATATACTTGTTATTTTTAACCCGAGTATTATTCATCATATTGAATCTTGTGACCTTGAAATCTTAAGGAAAACGACTAACGTGGGACGCGCTTTCACTTTGTGTTAAATTGTCCAAGTGCCTCTGCATGCGAATATGGAATGTGAGTGTATTTTGGAGTTACTGCAATCGTAAAAATGCGAACTGCATAGTTTCCGTTTTCGAAGGCTGAAATGTTAATTCCTCAGCGGTGTAACCCTTTGAAGCAGTATGTAAACAATCTTGTTGTTTAAGAGAAGTAGGCCATTTGAACTGAGTCGTATTATGCAGTGGATTCTCCGGAGCAGAGTCAGAGCAGTATGGGGGAATTTGTGCGCCTTAAGTGTTATTCGGTTGCGGAAGGTGTTGTTGACAGGAAGAAAAGAATGACAAAAGTCCTACTGGATGAATCTACAGAAGGGAGAAATAATGAGCATGGCTCAGGTGATTTTAGCGGGCGTTTAGACTGGAAGGACAATATTATTCTTGTCAATAATCCTTACTAACTAGCCAAACCACTAGCTAAGTTGCTGTTCTTTAAGAATGTGCATTGAGCCATAAGCCGCCATGGGACATAAATGTCCCATAACCACAAAGTAAAGGCTCGTCCCACGTTAATCGTTTTCCTTAAGATTTCAAAGTCAAAAGTCAAAGTATCCCTTTGAAGCAAAATCGAATCAATCTTGTTGTGTAAGAGAAGTAGGCCAATTGAACTGAGTCGTCTTATGCCGTGAATTCTCCGGAGCAGAGTCAGAGAAGTATGGGTGTATTTGTGCGCATTAAGTGTTATTCGGTTGCGGAAGGTGTTGCTGACAGAATGTCGCCATCTTCATAGAAAAGATTCACAAATATCCTACTGCTTGAATCAACTGAAGGAATGAATAATGAGCAGTGAGGGCGCCAGCTTGCATGAACGGACAGTTGACGTCTATGGTCACCCTGTCTGTCGGTTAATGTTGCTGATAAAATCTCCTAACTTAAAATTAACCAATCTCCTTTTGGTTCACGTCAACATATACAATTAAGGGAAATAATTGCTTGGATAAAAAGGTGTGTTTTTGCAAGTCAGCCTTTCATTTGTACTGTGCGGTGTACGGGAATAGGAATATTCTCAAATAATGCGTGTTTGCTTCGCTGGATAGCAAAAATATTTTATCGGCTGTTCATTTTTTTCGCGGACTGCAGACTCCGCAGCTAAGAATCGTTTTGCTAGTATATTATTTTCCTAAAGGAAAATCGTTATATATAGTTTTATTTTCATACGTATGTACTGGAAGATGGGCATCTTCAGTCTCAGTCTAGCGTATCAGTCAAACACAAAAAACAAAGCTTTAATGCATGACAACAGTTAGCGGAGAAAGCGCTATTTTGTCAGAATCTGAATAAAACATGATCAGCATCACATATTTCTTAGCATGGTTTGAAGGACGAAGTATTTAAGAACATTAACTGCGAATGACAGAAGTGTTTCATGGTAACCATTGTGAACTAAGGCAAACACTTTGACGCAAGCCTTGTCTTTTTTGGTTTCAATTGCTGTAAGCATATTAACTCGTGTACTTTTGGTCTACTGTACTTTCAGTCGTACACAGCACAAACACAACATGTACACCCTTAGAATCCACCATTTGCGATATATTTAACTGCCTGACCGGACAGGATGCCCCTAAGCAGTCAACCGATAATCTACTGTATGTGGACTGAACACTGACACATTTTGTTTATTTTTCTGAACTTTCCAAATCGTGCAGGATTCCATCGTCAGAGATAATGCCAGCAACAGTAAAAGCGACAGTTATAGAGCGTTTTAGCCAATTATCGAACGACGGCGCAAGACTGGAGGTGACTCCTCGGGGTTCTGTCCGCTAACACCAGATCGATAAATCGATTGACTCTTTCCTCATTCGAGGCCCAGGCTTCCATCAATTCTCGACCTGTTTTGTTTCCGACATGGGTGACGTTTTAGGTGGCTGTGACGTCAGAAGCATGCAACCCGATACTGCTTGGTTATTTCAGTTTTTGTGTATTTTTGGTAAACCCAAAATTGTCGTTTTTTGTTAGTGCGCTTCTCTGACTCCTAGAAGCACGCAGTTCGACAATGCGAATGGAAGTGAAATATACGAGTTTGTAAAGGTAGGCGAAACATGCATAACGATCACTGCGTTCTTGGGATTAACTGGGAAGCAATGGATTGCGCCGGATTGTGAAGTGCAAGCGCAGACGGGGAGGATTTTTGAACCGGGACTGTGCCCTAAACCTCGACGATTTCTTCACCCTGGCCACAACAACAAATCTTCGTGGGAACTCCCTAAAACTTAGAGGATCCCGATGCCGCCTGGATGTTCGAAGATTCTGTTTTTCACAGCGAGTCGTCGGTGCCTGGAACGGGCTTCCCGAGGACGTAATAATGGCGGATACTACGGAGACGTTCAAGCAAAGACTAAATGTATATTTGCTTGGACAATACCGCTCGTCTGGACAGAACAGCTCTGTGGTGCCAAACCAACGCCTTGCATACACCTACCGCTAATGAGGATGACTGTCATTGCATTTTACCGATATCATCTACAACTGAATGTGTTTGAGTTTCGGTCCCGCATTTTCAATGAAAAATATACTGTTAAGTGTATATATTACTGACAACATTTTAGTACCGTGTTTATTTTAAGTTACATATTGCATGTACCGTTTACAATAGGGTTTTCAAAGGCATTGCCTATTACCCTTAAAATATACTGACCTATACTGACCTATCTGCAGCACATAGGTTGTGATCTTCGGTTATGGGCCATCATAAAACTCTATCCTTAACCGATGTGTAATTGATTTCAAATATAAATCAGTGGTAATTCCCTTAAGTTTCTTTTAAAATGCCTGCCGATCATTACTCAGAGGCGATTATTCAGAAGAATATTGGACTACTGCATTTTGATTCGGTGTGAATGTGGCAATAATAGATGGCTTTAACAGACATGATCAATTCGCAAGAAACAATTGCGGAATAAAAGGCGGCTTGGTGGCATTCCAACCGCTGACAGCTAATTGTCCAAACGTCCTGGTCAAGGTCTATCAGACAGCGGTCGTAAGTTTAGCGCTCACATTGCCTGCTCGACCTACTGCAAGCCTTAGAATCCACCATTTTCGATACGTTACACAGCCTGACCGGGCGGGATGCCTTAAGCAGTCGATCGATAATCTACTGCCTACGGACCGAACATCTGAACATTTTGCTGATTGTTCTAAGCTTTCGAAATCATGCAGGAGTCCATCGTCAGAGGTAATGCCAGCAATAGAAAAAGCGACAATTATAGAGCGTGTTAGCCAATCATCGATCGACGGCGCAAGACTGGAGTTGACTGCGCAGGGTTCTTTGCGCTGGCACCAGATCGATACATCGATTGACTAAGTTCTCTTTCGGGGCCATGGCTTCAATCAATTCTCGACCTGATTTGTTTCCAACGTGGGCGACTATTTAAGTGGCTGTGAAAGCATGAGCATGTAATTTGATGCTGTTTTGTTTTTTTCAGTTTGTGCTTATATTCATATGTGTATTTAGGTAGACGAAAAATTGTCGTTTTTTGTTACTGCAATACTTTGACTCCTAGAAGCACGCAGTTGGACAGTTCAAATTGAAGTGAAATATGCAAATTGGTAAAGGTAGAAGAAACATTTATAAAGACCACTGCGCATTTTGGGTTAATTCAGAAGCAATGGATTACGCCGGATTGTGGAGTGCAAGCGCAGACGGGGAGAATTGTCGGAGGCACCGTGCCGCATCTCAGCCAGTGCAAAAAGTGCACCAAAACGGGGCCTGTTAGCATTTTTCGGGTGATTACCCTGTTGTTGGGGCATTTATTCTGCTTTGTGTCTTTGAACTGTCGCCAAACGTCGTACATGTCTGCAAGCATTGCAGAGTTCTAGCTAAAGGTCATTTCTGATCTCCCCTAAGTCTGCCCGCAGATGTTAGATCGGGCATATCAACATGCAGTCTGATATGGCTTTATCTCTCGTGAATGACACGTTTCTGTCAACAAGGACTCTCGATAAATGTATCAGTGTCTAATGAGTTCTTTCGACTTGTCCGTTCGGAATCCTGCAGGTTTCCTCAATCTTCAGAAATTTGTCCAGTTTGTGTACGATGACATAATTAAATGTCGCATTTCCGACCGGGTCAAAACACGGATTTTCAGCAGTTTTTTGTCAATTTCATTTTCACGCATCGCCTTGTCCTTCAGGGAATTGAAGCTCCCTCATTTCCGTTAAAATCTATGATATATGCACACAATGAAGGGCAATATTGCAGGTATGGTCGGCATTCTTCCACAAAGTGCATACATGTGATATCACAAGTTCTGATTCGTTTAAGAGCGTCGATCTGACTAAGGTAGCGATCGATTTAAATACTAGACAACGCACTCGGTAACACTTGACTTTGATTAGAGCGAACTGCTTCCATAGCGGTGTTGCTAGAATCGGTGTCTAAGACGAACTTAAAAGCATCTCTGCTAATGTTAAGAAAAGTTAAAATTGAGGTAGAAGACAGCGAATCTTTCAGAGTCTGGAATCTATTACCATAAATCAGCAGCATACGTAGAATTGGCGGATTTCTCAATGAGCCTGTGGATCGGGACTTATATGCATGTCGAAATGCTTACCCAGGCCTATGATGAAACACACACTCATGCTACAGCCATTAAAACATGGGTTATACTGCTTACTTAAATACTTACATTTGCCTTGATAATTATCCAAATACATTTTTCGAATTTTGTTCTGCTCAACCGATTTCATTCGGGTAGATGGACTTTTGGCCAGTACCTGTGCTGTAAGTATTGTATCCCCCTAACACAAAGCATATTTCTAGCTGCCTGTCGGCAATCAATGAATATTACGCTGTAACTCGCTGTAGCTAATGCACTTTGGCCCAAATATTCATGCATAAATACCTCAGTCTCAGACTATAGACCTAGAATAATCTGATCGACCAAGTTCGTGGTTAATTTCTAAGTCAAATGCCGTTTTCCTGGCGGTTCAACTGCCCTGATCTCTTTGTGAACATACCAGGGCGTATAGAAAAACGAGAATTACTTGTCTAATTTTCTATGCAAGATGACATATTAAATATATGAGTTCCAATTAAAATATGGTCCATTAGATAATATGCGCTTGTTCAAAGGAGGTTTCTACTGCCCGAAACATTTTTCATGTTCTACTGAACTTGTGTTGATAAGTGCCTCCAGCGATTTTTTGTTGATATTGTCCACATATTTAAATGGCCTTCTTTTAAATGTCTCCCTCATTTTTTAAAATAAGAGAAATTCAAGGGATCTCAGTTCAGTGTTTTTCATTACAAATTGGTTGATTCAAAAGGTTGTGTTGGCAGGGGCGTTGTCATGATAAATCAGCCAGGCCCCGATTTTCTTACTGCCTGGAGTATTCGTTTCAGCACTTGCAGACACGAATGCTGGCTTACCGTGGTGCCATAAGTAACGAATTCCACGTCTGGGACTACACTGAGGTCACAAACACAAATAATAATATAAAGGAAGCCTATATTTATGTTACACTTTGAGGTTTGCTATCGGAAATTTGCCAACAGCCATACTTTCTCATGAATGCTACTTGGCCAGCTGAGCAGAGTGTCAACAAGGCTTACTTACCGAAACCGGAGGGCACTGTTAACCCACTTGTCTGTAGAAAAGAATTCTGTTTGTTTTCTGGCTATTCCCTCTAATTACTAAGTGCAGCACACGACAATGTTTGAATCAAAAAAAGTCAGGGCAGATCTTTGGACTGGCATGAAACAATGTTATATACGAGACTAGGGTTTGCTTCGCTTGCTTTAACCAAACTTTCATTTATTGACCTTCAACTTTATAAACTACTGTCTCCAAATGTTCAGAGCTGCAAAAGAGTGGGATACATCGTTTCAGGCTCATAAAACTTCGCTACTATTTTTAATATCTTCAGTCTCCAGGAAAAAAATCAAAATACGAAGCCATTTGCAAGATTGACATTCATATTTAAAAAGAGGTCACCTATCTGTCTTGCTTGATTTTAAAGCGAACTAATCGCCTGCACGTCATTTCCAGCTCATTCTGCTATATTTTGTGAATTATACCTGAAGAAATATTACGAGCAGTTTGTATAGATCAACTAGACCTATTCATCACAAACTGTCCAAACTATGAAAGAAGCCTAAATCAGATGGCGGAAAATATTCTGAAATCCATGTGCTAACTAGATTATTAAGCTTTCTTGGCAGGGACACTGGCAACGCGATTTGCGGTAAAAATCCAAAATCTAACAACTATGCAAGAATTTTCGAGGAGCTGCTACGTTTAGGGTCTTTTCTTTATTTCCACAGTTGCCAGTAATTTCTCCTTAAACGCGATATTTTTTAAAGTCGTGGCTTTTTTGATTTCGAAACAAGTATTTAGTGGAAAAATTCCCTCCCGCTTTCGACTGCGGAAACAATGCAACAACTTAGTTTTCTGTCAGTACTGAATAGAGGTAACGCTCATCCATAGTTCTTTGTTACATTAAAGCTCGTGTCACGAAACATGACTAGTAAATGATTCGGTTTTTGTTTAGGAAAAACACACTCAGGAGCATATTACTGGGTGACAGTTTTCCCCTGTGCGACTGGACGCAGTGCTCAATAAATGAAAACTCGAACTCTTTTTTCTCAAAGTCTTTGCCAAAGGCAATCCTTTGACATGTGCATTTTGAACTGAATTCCCTGATCAACCAAGATCGCCAGTTACATCGGTGACGGTCAATCATTCCACCAATTTTGTGGATCCCAACACGAAAAAGAATGCCAAGGCTATAGAAGCATATTGGAGTAGAATGAAAAGGAAATTGCCATAACATGGAACCATTAAGGACAAGAAGGTATGGGCCCATATCGATGAAGCCAAATATCGCCTATGGTACGGTGTAAAGGCAAGTGACTGGCCTGAAGCCGGGGAAAGGTTTCTGCCAAATGTACCGCAAGCGTATTCGGTAGTGAAAGCAGCACCGCCAACCACATGTCATTAAGCAGACACAGTTTAACACAAGTCTACCTGTTGCACAGTATAATCTGAATCTCACGTCAGTTTGTCAATAGGGAAACAGTTGATTAGGCGAACTGCAACAAACATCGTCAATGTGACACGAACAAGGATTTCATAAATGCTAACGGAGTACTATCAGAGAATCCAAGGCCGAGAATGAGACCCTGGCAACAGCGAACTTCAGGCCCGGTCCTGAATAGAATGAGAAGGTGGATGATGCATTCTGCGTAGCATAACGGCAGGAGTTGGCGAGAGTTGGCAGACTGAGATGGGACGTCCAGCGCCGAATGAGCGGCGTTCCCATAACAGCGAGACAGGGAATTAGTCAAATCGTCTTACGATACATCACGCCCAACGCGACTTTGAATCTGATTGGTCGGTTGGATAGCCGAGTGAGCCAATGCAGGACAGCCCCGTGCGCAGGTAGGAGATTTTATCTGGAACATTAACCGAGAGACAGGGTGACCAAATATGCCTGCTCTCGGTTCATGCAAGCTGGCGTACGCTCTGCTCATTATTCTCCCCTTCCGTAGATTCATCCAGTAGGACGATTGTCATTCTTTGCTATGAAGATAGCGGCATCCTACCAACAACAGCCTCAGCAACCAAATAACACTTAAGGCGCACAAATACAACCAAACTTCACTGACTCTGCTCCTGAGAATCCACTGCATAATACGACTGAGTTCAAATGGCCTACTTCTCTTAAACAACAAGATTGTTTACATACTGCTTCAAAGGGTTACACCGCTGAGGAATTAACATTTCAGCCTTCGAAAACGGAAACTATGCACTACGCATTTGTACGAAGACACTATCTCCCAAATGCACTCACATCCCATATTCACTTAAACAGACACCTGGACCATTTAACACAAATGATACTGACCATATTTTGCCGGCGTCCTTTTTATTTAACTGATTTAACTGCATCTGGCTTGCTATGCCTGATTTGTTCACTAAACGCCAAAATACTGCGTCTGTCAATAGTGCTTCGTTGGATGCAGTTAACTGGCTTATCTGATTGTACTTATGCAAGAATGCTACCTTCTCTTATGCCTATCTGCCTGAATATTGTCTTAGCACTTACTGAATATTTCATAAATAATATGTAATACTAATTTACGAATTGTCAGCACGCATAATTTAAACTTGTTTTCAGAAATCAGGCAATAATCAACTATAGCATCCTGTTTGATTCTGTTATTCGCATTAGGCACAACGAAGCGTGTGAAATGAACGGAACAAATGTATGACCTTCCTTACGCCGAACATACACATCTTGTGACTGCAAATTCCAAATACATATTTAATAGATAATCTCGTGCACACTTACACTGGGATCGTAGTGCATTTTCAAATCCCATATATCCACTTTCGTCAAAGTGCAAAGGGCGTGCTTTAGTACAAAATAAGGAGAAGGACGCACACATTCAGCACATATCAACATAATGTGTCCGACTGTTTAAGGTCAGCGACAATATGAACATTAAATCGTAGTCCTTATCGAAATGCATTTTACCACATGCTCACTGTGTGACGCAGGTATTACCGTTTGTAAAGGAATGTCATTTAAATGATCGACAACACATTTTTATTCAAATTGACAGAAGCGAAAATCACAAGAAAGGAAAATTTGATTTCAAATAATCGACTCCAGCGAGGATTCTAAAATCAAAGAAATATTTAATTTGAGTATTCATGTTAATTTATAGTGTATATGTTAGCGTTAAGAATATGAGATGTACCCAGTGGACGTACTCAATCTCTCTACGAGGAGTTGATCTCTATTTCGCACCACCCGACAGCTGTCATCCGATGTATGCCGACAGACACTGACGTACAGGTCGGTGAACTATTCTGCAAGTTGAGGAAGGACGCTCCCAATGTGGAACGACAATCTCCATGTTTGTTTGTTTTAGAATTTGAAAAACGACGTCCATCCATTTTTAATCAGGCGAATTCGACTTACTCATGACCATGTCAAGATAACTCTGCGTCAATGACCCATTCTTGGTGAAATAACTGCATGCCATCATGGCCTGTTATATTCATGAGTCCTGTAGCTCACCAATGTGCACAATTTAATTGTCAGCTGTTAATATGCAATTTTGGCTAAACTTGTTTGCTGGAAGAAGGGAAATTGCATAACATTGCGCAAAGCGTCCCCTTCCTCAACTAAGCCTCAACAGATGTTGGCTCTATAGAAAAAGCATTTCAGGCACCATAAGACATGCATGTGTTCAAACAGTTTTTCAAGCCACTGAAAGCCCTTTCATGGATTTGGCTTAGTAAGGTACTTACGTCATTCATATTCCCTGATTTCGGATTCAGTGGTTCGCCCTCTGCACCCAGCTGAGTACATCTAGCATGCAAAGAATAGCAGAAACAAGAAGAAACGGGAAACATTAAAATGCGCAATACATCAGTGGTATGGATAGAAATCAATACTGAAACAGTTCTATACAATTATGCGGTAAGGCTGTTTTGCAAACACAGCAAATGTACAACAGGGAGCGTAGGGTAAGATGACAATTTACTTTGCGCAAACTGTTGACACGCCTTAACACATGCGACGTGCCTCTCGAAGATGCCGCTGAAACCCACTGGTCCATAAACTCCGTAGGTGCTACAAGACTGGTCGGGTCGGTCGCATAGATGCACAGTGATTTCCTCGGTTAATTCGTCTACAAAAGAAGAACTAGGTTAGTTCCTAAACCGCATGACACGTGGAATGTGGGTCAATAAAATAGAGGGACAGTTGCGGGCTGAATCGCGATAGGGTAGCAGCATGCACGTTGAGAATGCACGACGGACCTTTCTGCTGTAAGCATTGGTTACGACATGCTAGGCCTTTGCTTTGGTCGCCGGCTGTGTAGGACACAGTCGTACATTCTGTGTGTTCACCTTTGCACAGGTCATAAGTCGGCGGTTCGTCAGCGCGTGCTAAAAGCGTAATTGATCAAGACGCATGTTAGAACCGATTTTTTCAGGTAAGATTCTAGGTGATGTGTAGTAGTCACCGATATATTATTGGCAATGAAACGGCTTCTGGCGTATTAGCTTTAAATGATGATTTTATAACTTAAAAGGCATTTAGCTACATATTGTGCTGGCAATGCTTTTAAGAGCTGAATGAATGAGTTGGACTTGCCGGAAATGCCAGCGAGAAGAACCAAAACAGTCTGAAGTAGGATCGATGCAGCAGGCATTATTATCATACTGGACCGAATTGGCGTTGTCCTGCTAGACTCCGGACGTTTTGCCTCATTTTTATATTCTGTTCGTAGTTGTAACTCGCATTGCATTGGATGAAAGGGCTGCCAGGTTGCCAATGTGAAATGTGTGCTTGTCTTTGTGGCAGGGAAGGGGTGCTGAAATCTAAATAGGTTTCACGGACATTGTGTTTATGATGTAGCATGTACCTGCGGATGCAAGTACGTTGGGCGTAGGGAAACGCTGCTGGCAGCCATTTTAGTTGAGTGTTTGGCTCTATGATAATTAAGGCAGGAAAACAGAATTCCACGTTCTTTGAACACAACACCGCGTGATGGCGATCATACAGTCGGAAACAGAAGTGCATACCGTGTATCAGCTCGGTCACAAACATCTCGGATATTTTACTAATTGCATACAGAGAGGGGAGGGCCGACCAATGCAGACAGTTGGACCATGTAATCAACTCAACTTGCCCTGCTAATCCCAAATGCCTTTCATTTATGCCCTCCCTTTTACGTGTTCACTTTTCACGTTTTCCCCCAAAGCCCACTTATATAACATTTCTCAACGATTGGACCGTGTGCAGTTAACAATGACTTTGCAATTTTCAAAGTGATTTACCACACAATGTGCTTTCCCCAGCTGTGTAACAAAGTGACGTTTTGTAGTTGAATCGGCAGAGATGTCGCGGCATGTAGACGTTGTCGAGCTAGAACATGAAATCCTTCGATTGTGTTGGACCTCTAGTGCTTTCTTTCCCCTGCACAGGTTACACCATATGTACACCGTAATTCCCTCAGGCATCATACCGAAACCTGAGATTATCTAACGCCAATTTAAACACCACCAGTAAATAATGGTCACACAAATTTTTCAGTCACACCGCAAAGTTCGCAGGCGCTTGAAATCACATTCAGCTCATCCCAGTAGGGCTACCACCAACCTACAAATTGAGCCTCGTCGGCGCGTTGGTAAAGCAGCGCTTTACTTGATCTCCGGCTGTCCCCCTCCCCTCTTCTCCGCCAGCGTGGCCTCTCGCCCCCGCGCACTTGCCTGCACTATTGACGTTATTCGAACCGATCCGAGCTCTGCGTGTAGTGCCCGGTAGGCGGGATGCATGCCTATAGGTCTGCTGGAAGAGCCCGTCTGTCACCAACTGACAAGCCATCTTCTCATTGACACCCAAATTCTCTACGGCTCTCCCATTGGAGAATCAGAATTTCACCCATTGTATGTAGCTAGAACAAGTGATGGATTACTTTGAGGGCGATAGCAAGTTGCTTTTCATGAATTACTTTACTGGTTACTCGCTCGTTTCACCAACATACAACACACCATAATTTTGACACGCTGTGCTGTGTACAACTGCGGAAACACCAAATGCATCATTATGATGATGGAAACGAGGTAGTCACCGAAACGTCAATACAGATACACTTTGGACCATGAACTCGCCCTCCCTTCTACTTCGCCTTCTTCGGCGGATGTTGAACGTGACATCTATATGCGCACATATATACGGAAGAAATTGTCAACGTCTCGGCACATGATTGTCATTACTAACTGCTTTACCTAGTTCGTCAGCCCTTCTACTCAGCTTGAGCATGCCAAGCAATCATAAATCCATGGCAGTTTAACTGTCTTCCTGTGGATGTCAGTCGCTTTCCTTAAATTCTACCGTTAGCGCGTATCGGAATTTTCTCTTTCAGTATGTCTCAAAGTGCATACAAATCACAGTCTCCAACGGTACGTTGGTTTGAAGTATGCACTAACTTTAGTGCTCGGAGTGCTTGCAGAACTATGAAAGGGGTTTTTGTGGGAAAATATCTATATACATCAATAATAATGAAAATGATACCTCAGAATTACTACGAGGGCGATGGCCAGCCCACATCTAATGATCTCATAGAAGTCATGGGGCTCTGTCTGAAGAGCCTTTTTACCTACGAGGGAATCACATATGAGCAAATTAAGGGCACTTCGATGGGTTCACCAATCTCTGGACTCATTGCCGAGGCCGTTCTTCAAAAACTGGAGAAACGACTGTTCGGGGAATATCAACCCAAGTTTTGGGCGCGCTACTTTGATGATACCTGCGTAATAATCGATCAGGATAAAATATGCTACAATGAATAACTATTGACCTCAATCATCCCCGACCTATATTTCACGATGGAAGAAGAAGAATTGGAGAGCAATCTTTCATTTTTGGATGTTCTCATCTGCCGCCAACCGGACGGTAACCTGGCACGTCAGCCTACAGAAAACCGACAAACACGCTGCAAATGTTCAGTTACAACAGTAACCACCCACTGCAACACAAACGAAGCTGTGTACGCACGCTATATGACTGGTGGAAACTCATTGCAGCACTCCAGTCGCCAAACTCGACGAGATGAAGCTCCTCCAAGAACTCTTCGGAGCCAACAGCTATTCGCGAACATTCGTTGAACGAAGCCGAAAGCAACTAAGGAAGCGGAATGAAGGACCTAGTCAGCCAAAATCGTGGCGGAGCATTCCATACATGCAAGGGGTCTCCGAAGCCCTAGCTAGATCCCTCGCGCCGCTCAGAATAGGCGTTTCCCACCGGCCCGACTCAACAATCCGCCGGCAAGTGATGCGGCCAAAAGACCCGATCCTTAAACAGGAGATGTCGGCTGTTGTCTACCGACTTCAGTGCAGCTGCGGAATGTGTAACTACGTTGTGGAAACCGGCCGACGGCTGCAAACGCGCATGCACGAGCATGAGTTGGCCGTGCAAAGGTTGGACCCAAAGTAGGAGGTAGCAACCCATGCCGCCAAAATGGGACACGTCTTCAACTTTGACACCGTTGAAATTGTGGGCCGAGGTGATGATCATACGGCAAGGCAGGTGCAAGGAGCCTAGATGTCTACCGATTGTTCTGTCAACTGCCACATCAATTTACCTCCCCTTATCTGGTTTTACGGACATTCTTGACGGGGGACAGTCACGGCGCGGTGCAATCGGGGCCGGCAATTATCACCGCGGCCGAGGAAGATGGGCGGGATTCAGGTCACGGTGACATGCGGGTCGGATGCAGCCACACAGGCGGCATTGGTGGGACAGGCATCAAACAAAGTGCGCCATA
Organism: Spirometra erinaceieuropaei; assembly: GCA_902702965.1. Taxonomy (NCBI): domain Eukaryota; kingdom Metazoa; phylum Platyhelminthes; class Cestoda; order Diphyllobothriidea; family Diphyllobothriidae; genus Spirometra; species Spirometra erinaceieuropaei. The sequence continues at coordinate 652,554 of CACRXP010000351.1, read as the reverse complement.
AAAGGAAAGCTGTATGCACGACTGCTCAGTCACTGAAGATGGGTAGGAGATTCGACTATCCAGAACGTTAGACCACAAATACATCTCTCCGGGTGAACGCCTTCTCTTCTTTTGATATATATATATATATAAATATTGACATAAGGTAGCACAAGAGAGATAATTATTCCATATTCCTCGGAATATATACCCGCGGACTCCAAATTTCTGACTCCCAACGACACCCGTATCGCACGTGCTTATGGCCTCCCAAAGGTGCACAAAGCAGGTGCTCCGTTGAGGATCATAGTGCCGCTCATTGGATCGCCTACATATAACCTTGCCAAGTGGCTGTACAAGCACCTAAAGCACCTCACGAATGGATGGCAGTACAGCATTAACAACTCTCATGCTTTCCTTCAGAGAATTTAAGGCCTTAATATAAGCCCTGATGAATGCATTTTATCGTTTGATGTAGTTGCCCTATTTTCCTCAATACCGCATAACTTGGCCATTGAGAGCGTAGCTCGACGGCTAGAGGAAACTCCGTTTGGCATTCCAACAGAGCACGTTTTAGACATGCTTGGGCGTTGTCTTAAGAACTATTGCCAATTCGATGGCAAGTATTACCAGCAGGTCAAGGGCACCCCCATGGGTTCACCGATATCGGGCCTACTCGCCGAACTAGTCTTACAAAGACTAGAAGAAGTTGTTATTCAAGCCATCAAACTGAAGATCTGGCTCCGCTACGTAGATGATACCTTCGTAGTCATAAAAAACTGCGAAGTTGAACGACTGCACCAGAGTCTTAACGGTGTTTTCTCCGCCATACAATTCACACGCGAAGAAGCAACAGGGGACATCCTCCCTTTTCTTGACGTCAGTGTACAAAGACTGACTGATGGCAATCTCGCAACCAGCGTCCACAGAAAAGACTCCAGCGCCGAAAACATCCTCAACTACGGGAGTAATCATCCTGCGGCCCACAAAAAAAGCTGCGTTCGAACTTTTTTCACCGAGCCTTTCGGTACTGTAGCAGCCAGTATCTACTTAAGAGAGAGCTAGCCTACCTATAACAATTATTCCGATCTAACGGATATCCGATTAGCTTCGTGAAAAACTGTCTCAGACGTCAGAGGCAACCACAAGATCAGAGTCCAAGTGGAGAAGCGGCACAGAGGAAATATTATTCCCTGCCCTACATGCGAGGAATTTCTGAAGTGACGGCCCGACAACTAAACCGGTTTAGCAGCTGCATTGCCCACAAGCCGGCGTCCTCCTTACGGACAGCACTATCCCGGGCAAAGGATCCCATACCCAAAGAACAACAAAGTAACGTCATTTACCGCATCCCGTGCGCTAACTGCCGTTGCGTTTATATTGGTCACACGGGTCGACAACTTGGGACTCGCATTAATGAACACAAGTTAGCTATCCGCCGACGCGACCCCTGTCGGGCCCGTGACTCAATGGTAGAGCCTCAAACTCCATGACCAATGACCCCGGGTTCGAATCTCAAGTGATCCACACTTGGGGTTGGGTATGACTGGCTGATGACAGCTAATAAGCCAGAAATAGCCATTCCGGTCTCCCTTGTCTTTGTCGGCATCATCTCATCTATGTCTACTACTAGTCGCTGTGCGACTGCCTTCGAGGGTTCTAGTATGAGCCCTAAGGCACAACGGAACGAACATGTTCCGTAACCTGATCGGTGAGCACCCACTGTCATAATATATATATATATATATATATATATATATATGAAGGTAGGCACGCAAATCTATATTCGGGGCATTCACAATACAGTTATTACACACAATTTCACGCTGAAAAGGCTCCGAATGTCATTCTTCTTTCATAAATTTTACCGTTAGTGGGTACCGGAATTTTCTCTTTATCTACGACTTCATTTTATTTCAGTTTATTTGGTAAGGTTAATAGGCAACGTCTTTGAAAACCCTATTGATTACATGTCAGCTCGTTGAAAATAACTGTACACGAATAATAAAAATATTCGCTATTAAAACAGTACTTGATTCATTTGAGTAGCATTGTCTCAGAAAAAATATTTGCGGGGTCGTGGGGTATTAGTTCAGATTCAGACTGTCGATGGAAAACAGGGGACACAAATCACTGTACAAGCGTTTCTTGAAGAGTTGCAGCGACGTAGCCTCCACGACTGACCGAGGGAGATCCTTCCATTTCTCAACTACTCTCTGAGTGATAAATTCTGAACGAAGATTCACCCTGGGCATTTTTGTCCGTAACTACATCGATTGACCAAAAAGATTGGGTGAAGGTGCCACTGAGACATGTCATCAAAGTTAAGTCCATGTTTTAGGCCATGTATTAGCTTGTAGACGAGGATCAGATCACAAAGGCTGTTCATGGCCTCAAAAACTTCACGTACGAGCAGCGCCTGACGGCCCTGAACCTCTATCCCCTCCACTACAGGCAGGACAGAGGTGACCTCATAGCAACGTTCCAGTTGATAAAAGGACTTAATCTGGATGTCGGCTGGGAAACGTTTTTTGAAATGGCACCCAAGTCCAATCTCAGACGACATGATTACCAGCTTAAAAAGGAACTGTGCCACACAAATCAACGTTCCTCCTTTTTCTCGCAGAGGGTCATTCGCCAATGGAACTCGTTGCCGGAGTTTGTTGTTAATTCCCCTACCGTGAACGTGTTCAAGAGACAACTGGATACTCACCTTCTGAAAGGCAACCCAAACTGCCGAAGCCTGATCTAACGGATTATTGAAATGACTATAAATATACTACTAACTAGATTTCAACAGATCCTATTTTTTGCGTCAAACTTAGCCCATATTGAAATTTTCACAGTCCGAATGCGGTGAACAAAGTTTTTCGCAATTCTTTTGCGAATATAATACCCCTTTCACCTTTATGTTACATTATTAGATTTATGAATTCTCCCTACTAAAACTGCAAGCAAAAGTTTTGCAGTTTAACTATTTTACTTTATACCTGTACCCTCTAAATGGAGTTTTCATGGCTTCTGTCGTTTACTCCAAATATACTGACTGATACTGACTGATTTGCTGCCTGTAACGTATAGGGAGTAAATTAAGGCAATTCTGTCTGTCCGTCTAGGATTATGTTTTTAGACCGTTTACCATATATGTTGCACGAGGTTGTACTCGGTCGAGGCATGCTTGGTCCTTTACCAGCCATGGCCGCCATGCGTGTAGGTCATATTCTAAGTGGGGCCGAACGAAGTTGCCGTAAACTCTCCCAAAAAGGTATTGGTCAAAGATTACGAATGCCCTTTTGATTGCATGCAGCACTCCCATGGCGTTTTTTGCAGCCTTGTGGCACTGCAGTATTGGTTTCAGATGTCTTCAAATCAGAGTCGCCAACGGTATAAGGGCTTGACCAATGTGTTTGAAGAATACGCTAACTTCAGTGTTCAGATTGCTTTTAGAAACACGAAAAGGGATTTTGACGGAAATATAAATGTATGTATATATCAAAAATAGAAGAAGTTCTTCGGAAAATTCGAGTTGTACTCGCGAATTTTCGAGCTGGTGACACCAACCCGTCGTCAGACGAAATGAAAACATGGGAGAAAGTTAGGTTGTCATAGAAGGCCAGTTGGTGATAGGACAGAAAGACCACTGACGTGTGAGGGGGTGTCTGCCGAGGTCATGGTAGGTCCCTGAATGAGGAGGGGGGGGGGAGGAAGAGAAGGCGGAACAACTACGGCGCATTCTGCTGGAGGGGGAGGGTTGGTGGTGAATCAGTTGGAATGCGGGCGGCTGTATTCACGGTCGTTGATGCGTGATTAGGGCAGGCGGCAGTCATACGTGAACGTAGACACTCGTAATGGGCATCTAAGTCAACATGACGGCTGATACTACACGCATTAAAGTACCAGGCCACGAGATATTCCCTCGCTCGCTTTGTGTAAGCCATGGCGATGACCTCAGCGTCATCCCAATTAAATCGGTGGTCGTACTCGACTGCATGGGCATATATATATATGCGCAGAAAAAGCGATCTCGGGAACCATAGGTTTAATAGCCGAACGTTTCAAGAGCAAACAAGATTCCATCGTCGGAGGTGGGTTCTGTAAGGCGCCTCAGAGTATTTATGGGTGCTGAGCATGCGGGAGTGTCATCGGTCCTACTGCTATTCGTGCAGGATCAGCTGCGGGGGGAGGAGTTAATTGCTATCTTGCTGGTCGGTCCCTTCCTTCGTCCCCCTCGTCGTGTGGACGGTGTCGGGATGGCAACGGTCATTGACCTCGTCTGCATTTCCCGCAATTGTTGTGCCTGACCCGCGTTTCACGTAATTGTCGCCCGTTTGCCTCTGCCCGTGTGCACCTCAGTGGCTGCTGGCCCGTTGCCTGTTTCTCCTTTATCGGCCTGCTGACCCCCGTCATCGGTGTTTGGGCGCGAACTGTGTTCACCTGGGCTTGTGATGCTGACTTCC
>CACRXP010000351.1:591652-603994 GCA_902702965.1 Spirometra erinaceieuropaei | reverse complement strand
CTTTTCCCTGAACTCTTTCCAGAATAAAATCTGAAATCACTATTACCTGGCTTCCAATCACAACGATCTGAGGTAACTGCATGACCTCAGAGCCAACGGTATTGAATACATCCTGCAATTTATTGACAACCGGAATCAGTGCCTCCATCAACCCCAGCGGCTCCTTTTGAACTGTAGGTCTCCCAGAAACTCATTCAAACCGCAGTTCTGGATCAAAATCGGTATGATTCTGGATCCTAATCCGAGTCTGCGGACTCAAGAAATAGTATATTTTCTCTCTTCAAAAAGCCACAATGGTAATGAACCTCCGACGAATACTGGAGTGAGTAGTGCAAATCTACGTAGAAGAAGTCGGAGGAATTGACGAAACGCACCGATCACCTCAGACTGAAAGGAATGATTTACTTTGGCCGGGAGCTAAGCCCAGACTATGGCCAGACGGCAGTTGAACACACGGACTCAAACGGACACACGGAAAAAAGGGGCCCTATCAAACGGTGCACATTACGTATTTTGTTTGGACCCAATGATTGTCTCCTCCCCATCAGTTAGTAACGGTTCAGTGCTCAACATTTGTCCGTGAATCAAGAACCACCTGAATATCCTGTTATTCATCTGCTGAAAATTGTACAACTTAAGGGTCAAAATCAGACTCCACCATGTGGAGCAGACACCCGGAAATGGATGGTTATGGGATGAGCAGACAGAAGACAGTAAATGAAAACAGTAAGACTGAAGAAAAAACAAAGACCGCGAGTTAAAGCCCGAAAACCAACTAAAAGTGAGAAAAAAAGCCTCCGAAAATTGAAAGTATGAGTGCAGAAGACTGGCCAAGCACACTAGAAGGACGAAAATTAGAATACGATATGCAGACAGTCACAAATGGTCGACGGCACTGGGTCGTTTATAAGTGATATCGAGTCACATGTTACGGGGATTTTATATGCTCCCTTGTATTAGCGGCGGGTAACTAGGGCAGCAAACATATAGAATGGATATCTCCCAGCATTTGATTGTCTTAGTTCGCAGTCAGAAGATTTCCCACATATTTTGGGTGCCGATTCCACCGATTTATTTTACCGTAGTAATGGCGTTCGTGGTCTCTGATCGCCTGGCCCGCCTCCCCACGGACAGTTTCTTCAGCCGCCAACGACCAGCGGCTTTTCAACGCCTCTGTCTAGTCCAGTACCAGTTTCATGTGAAGGAGTTAAGACTGAATATATCCTAAGCATTTTTACCCATCTCTTTCTGGACTGACGTCATTTCATGGACAGTAGTTTTTTCTTCTGAACCATCCAAACTACAAAAGCACTATCCTCAGTAGCAAGTCAGAAGGAGTTTTTTCACTGTTTGCCTGATCCAAGCTTTATTCTTCTTTGACAGTGCCTGTAAACTGGCATTAAAAACAATCATTATACTTAAAAGAAATCAAGCCATGTGTGCGACTTCCTCAGCCTTATAGCAAATCAGAATTTCGTCCATATTAAGTAAATTTCGACATGCCGTGTTCTTAAGAACACATCCCCTGGAGAATTTCAATGCGGTTTCACGCATAAATTGCCCTCGAAATATCGAATTCGCAAATTACACAATGACAGCCTAGTATTTGGAGTCAACTCGCAGTGGACAGTTGGGTAGTCGTTTCTTATCGACGTGCACGGCTAGATTATCCCGGCTTTTTTCACAACAAACCTGTGCCTGGGTATTTATTAGGGGAACGGAGTTTCACAATCACAATGTCAACAATACTGTTGTGACTGCCGGTCCCGTGCTTGAACCTATACTCTTCCCGAAATTTTTGTCGTGGAAAGAGAGCTGCAGAATATCAATGAAGCAAAGTCGCCGGATCCGGACAAATTCTTTAAAGAATTGACAAACTAACTCTCCAAACTCCTAGCATAAATCTTTTACTCCTTATTCGAACTAGGTCGGCCGTCATCTGAATGGAAGACAGCAAATATCTACCAAATATAAAGGGTGCTGCTCGCACTTGTGTTAACAATTACCGACCACTATGTCTCACTTCCGTCTGCTGTAAAATAATGGAAAACGTACTTAAGAAAGCGACAATGAAGTTCCTCGAGGAGAAACACTCACTTTCAGGGCTCCCTGATTGCTTCAGGCAAAACCGCTCATGTCTTTCCAGTTTATTGCCCTTCAATGTGCAGTGGACTCGCGCACTGGACGAGGATGGTAGGGTCTCTGCCATCTACACGGATTTCAAAAGGGCGTTCGACTGTGTCCCACATAAGCGCCTAATCTATAAACTCTCTGAAATTAGAATAAGTAGAAAGCTCCTGATATGGACCGCACGTGCTGAGGCCAGGAAGTCTACTCCCACCCCGTCATATGTGGTGTCCCCGAGCGCTCAGTTTTAGGACCCCTGTTATTCCCAGTTTACATTAACGATTGCGTCGACGAACTGGGATGCCGCGTCTTCATGTTTGCTGATTATGTTATACGGTGGAGAGCCACCAGATCGGACGCAGACAGGCAAGCGATTCAAGAGAGTCTCAACCGACTGGGCAGATGTTCAACTCGTTGGCTTCTAAACTTTAGTGTGCACAAATGTGTGGTCCTGAGATTTCGCACCAAAAAGCCAGAAAGGAGGGCGGTTCTTTTCCATACGTCCTTTACGGGCAACCCCTATCAAATGTTGAGGAACAGAGGGGCCTCGGCGTTCTAGTTATGTCCTCTCTTCTCCATCAGCCAGTGAGATATCTAAAAGCGAACTATTGCAATGAAGCAAATAAGTGCAATGTTCTGTATTACATAGGCGGAGATGGCAAAGAAGACGCGGATAACGAAAGTAGATGTGTTATTTCTGCCCACTGAAGGCAAGTAAGAAATCTGTGTCTGATGTCAATACATAAGGAGTAATTTATCAGGCGCTGCCTGAAGGCCAGGTCGGAAATCGCGTAAAGAGTAGATTGAAAGTCGCCAACGTTGGTAACATCCATAAAATGGGGTCTTTCTTTGCCGCAACTTGTGCGGAGGATGCGGTAAGGTGTTAAGTGTCCTGTTACAATACCTGAGTTTTAATTGTATGTTCGGTGTATTGCAGTGTGCCCGTGATCTGGTGTAGCTGCCTTTATTTACGTAGGCGACTGTATGACTTAGGTTGCGCGTAGCAACGTCTTTTACGTGGGGCGTGCCCGTCCCGGGATTGTCGTCATATAAGGACATACATACAAGCAAGCCGAGCGGTAACTGTTATACGAAGGAAACAGGACTCCCAGCAGTGTCGCGCTTGATTCAGTCAGTCAGGAAATAGGCTTACGCCTTTGAACTTCCTGTTTGTACATAAAAAAATCGATAAATAATCAAAATGTGAAGAAGTAACAGCATTAATTGAATGAAGACATTGATTCACAGTTGTCACTGGTCTCATGGCTAAAAAGTCACATAGTCAGCTTGTTGCTGCTGCATATGTCTGTCAAGCCGAAATTTAAATGTCTCCACAGATTGAGACATGACAACCATCTCGGGCAGGTTATTCCACGGTTCCACGACACGGTTGGAGAATAAATATTTTCTTAAATTCAATCTACCGTGGGGCACACGTAGCTTGAAGGGATGTCCCCGGAGGTTAGTTGTTGTGGCAAGTTGGAAAAAGTCATCGCAGCGAAGGGCGCAGTCCAAGCCAGGCACGATACGGAAAGTTTGTATCAAGTCTCCGCGCAACTGCCTATAACTCAGAGGATAGAGATTAAGGTTAGTAAAGCGAATCTCCTATGGCAGTGCACATTGACCTCTTATTAATTTTGTTGTTCGCCTCTGCATCCTTTCGAACAGATTGTAATCCTGATGCGTCCACGGTCTCCAGGCCTGAATTGCATATTCGTGCCGAAGACTTTGGAGAAGCAGTCCTCATCGAAATCTGCGAATGCCTGCTTGATGGCATATAGGATTGACGTTGCGGCCTTGGCTGCCTTACAACATTGTGTAGAAGGCTTTAGGCTGTCCGCAACTCAGACTCCGAGATATTTCTGCGTTTCTGCATCTCGAACTGGCATTCCGTTCAGATGGTATTCCCGCGTACTAGGGGTCTGATATCCGAGGCGCACTATGGTACATTTGTTCAAATTGAAGGACCATAGCCATCTGCGGGACCACTCGTCCAATCGACAAAGATTGTCTTGGAAGTTGGTCCCATCGGCAGCATGCTGGATCACTTTCCAGACTTTTATGTCATCTGCAAACATGGCACTATCACAGTCCACTCCATCTACATAATCATTGATGAAGAAGAGAAAGAGGGTTGGTCAGAGCACCGAGCTATGTGGGACTCCACTCTTTATGAATGTGCGCCTTGATTGCTGTTTGTCTACGCAGACAATTTGGGAGCGGCCGACGAGGAAATTCGCGATCCATTTGAGAAGTTTGCCGCCGATGCCCATTATTCTCAACTTGTGCAGGAGACGCTGGTGCAGAACACTGTTGAACGCCTTCCGGAAATCAATATAGGCCACATGCACGGTGTGTTTTACGTCCAGTGCTCTTGTTCAACTTTGCATTGTATAAAGCAAGTTCGTTACAGATGACCTTCCCTATGGAAACCATGTTGTGCATAGGACAAGAGGTTGTGGCTTTCCGGATAATCCATCAGCTCCTTTTTTAGGGTTTTCTCCATCACTTTGCAGCAGATTGATGTCAGACTGACGGGTCTGTAAATCGTCGCAAGAGCACGACTACCGCTTTTGAAAAGGGGTGCAATGTGGGCCGTCTTCCAGTCTGTGGGAAGGATTCCAGCATCGAACGATTCCTGGCACAGAAAGGATGGTGGTTTGGCCAGCTCTCGTGCAAGCTCGAAAAGCAACTTTGCTGTGATCTCGTCCGGACCGGGAGATTTACATTCCTTCAAGCTTTTTATTTCTTCCAAAATCGTCTCTTCTCGAAACACGATGTCTTCGATGGTGGGATCGCCCATGTTTTCGGAACTAGTTGGAATAAAGTCGGCTTCTATTGTGAAAACAGATTGGAAAAATTGCGCAAAATAATCAGCTTCGTTTGTACTGTCCGATATCTCCAAACCGTCATCATTTCTCATGACAGGAATGGGATTCCTGTTACGTGTGCTCTTCCGCAAATAGCTGTAGAGCAATTTCGGATTTTTAACGGCTCGGTGAAGCAAACTACTCGAAATCCCGTCGCCTCCTGAAAATCAGGCTTTTCACCTTATTTCTTTGAATTGTATATTCTGTAAACGCTGCATTGCTTTTTTTGCGAAACTTCTTCCACAACCTTCCTTTCTTGTTGATCTCCTTTTTGAGATCTCGTGTTAGCTACTGAGGGCGGTTGGATGTCCTAGGCTTTGATAAGGGACAGTGGCTCTTCATTAGATGCAGCAACCGATCCTCGAATAAATTCCAGTCCTCGTTAACGTTTCCGTCGTAGCTATCGATAGCCCAAAAGTCTATTATTTCATGTATTTGCACATCTTACCGCAAAAGACGACAGCGGTATATCCTCTGACGTCCACATCTTCTTATCATATTCCGGTTTTATTAACCCGCATACCCGTTTACTCTCAGTCACATTATGATTGTAGAACATGCCTTAAGGTAACCAGTATTGTGTTTGGTGTCATTTTTCTGCGTACATTTTGGCCGGAGCTGTTAGGCAGGACGCGTCGGAGTAAATGGTGGAGGGCCATGTGCATCCTGGTATAAATGGCATCGTAGAATATATATGCAAAATTAATTACAGCTCTTTAGATGTGGTAGGCCAAACTAGCATTGTTACTACAACTACTACTAAAACTGGAGCGATCACTCTTATTCCTTAAACTACTAACGGGGAACTTCAAATCACATTCAAGGGAAGAAAAAAGATAAGGAGGGGTTTTCAGCTAAAGGGGAGTTCCGAACACCTGCAGGAATACAAACGACGGCGAGATGTGTGCAACCGTGATACTAATAGACCGCGAAAATTGTGCGGTAAACATATTGCAGACCGGTAGGGGGGCACTCACCGATTGCTCTACGGTCCGCACTCCTACCGTTCTGCCTTGGGGCTCTCTCTCTTGAGCCCCTCCAGCAGCCAGGCAGCGGCGCGTAATATAGGCAGAATGACATCAGCGTCAGAGCCAAGGGACACTGGAATAGCCATTTCTGGTTCGTTAGCCATCGTCAGCCAGCCATACCTAACCTTTTGTACCATCCCAAAATCCTACACAGAAGCACACATAGTGGCGAAAGAGATCGTGAACAGATTCCGGAGCTGAGATTTCTAAGCGGAGCATTGGGTAAGAAGGACCACACGAAGGCATCAGTACTTTATAGTCTCTTTCGGTCGGTATTCACTAATGAAACGAATTCACCCTCTTTATTACCCAGACCAACGACAAAGTTGTGCATCCTTTGCATTAGAAGGTAATCTTTACTTCATGCCTACATCGATAATAATAGAACTACTTTGATTGAAACATGTCAAATGTCCTGGTGTAGCTAAAACTCCTCCACTTGCCCCGTAAGTATTGGCCGACGTACTGTGCGAGCCGGTCTCTATGATATCTCAAATGCCAAGGAAGAGAGCGAACTGCCAGAGGGATGAGAAACTGCCTTTTTTCCCCTATTTACAAAGGAAGGTTCATAGACGGTCATAGACGTTTAGCAAACACCACTATAGCACAAACAGGCTTCACCTAAAAGCGTTAGATACGCGAAAAACCTATGTATCTGGACAAATTCAAAATTATTGCCCTTCGCGCAACAAGGAAGAGCCGTCCAAAAGACAACAAGGACCATTCACTGGATTATGTGTGCGTCCGTAATCTTTCCTTCTGAATTATTCGCGTGGAAATTTGACACCTTCATTAGGCCGCATTTGAAATATGGAATCCACTACGAATGCCCTCCGTGAAGAAATACGGTGAACCCATGCAGCAGGTGCAACGACGGACGAAAAAACTGGTGGACAGTCTTAGGACTCTGTTATGTTCAGAAAGACTAATCCAACTTAACGTTTCCCCTAACCTATAGACAAGTGAGGTTCCGGCGGCTAAGGATATTCCGTTATAATTGGGGGCACGACCGTTTGACCAAATCTGACGATTTCTTTTAGTTTACAAGCGTGAGTCACCCGCGCAGTCGCAATTATAAGGTAAAACGCGAATATGCGTGCGTAGACTCAGGGAAGTTTTCTTTCAGTTAGTAGATTAATCGACCATGGAACTCACTCCCAAGTGAAAGGCTGACTTCTGACACCACGGTTATATTCAAAAGGAAGCTGGATTGTTTAATTTTTGACAAACGACGACTTTCACTACAGGACTACCAACGACCAACCATGGTCTTTACTACATGGTTTCTTTTCCTACGTAAAGCATCCTTCCATGCTTTAATGCAAAATGTCCCCTCAGAATCTACAAACGGCAGTATTTCTTGCTGACTGTATATATTTGCATTTGTAGTCTCAGCTTCACATGAGCAGAATCGTCTAGGGCTCCGCCTGTAACCCGCAAAAATGAATACATACAGGTACCAATTTATTTTCCTAATGCGACAGGTTCCCTTATAATCACCGCTTTTGATTTAAAATATCTAAATTATAATTCAACTCGAGAAACGGTAGTTTGCGGACGTATTCTCCAGGCATGACTAACCATCAAAAAGACCTTACTCGGATTGAAATTTCAGCCCGTCAACGTAAGCAAATCTATCACATCGGAGGCATACATTTTTTTTTCAGTTCACTGATACGGACGCACTGCTTCTGCATGTTCTTCAGCTACACTGTCAAAGCAGACATAAATTTGCGGGAAATTCAACGGGCTCATTTATGCTTTTGGTTGGATGCCTTTACCCTCATCAACTTTTTCTGCCAGTGAATAACTCGGCAAACCACTGGATTCCGCTCTAGGCCTACAAATTATCCTCCGTTCGCCTCCACCGTAACCGCAGAGGTTGATGGCGTTACTGTAGGCTAGTCGACTGGGTCTTCGAAAATAGGGTGTGTTTTGCATGACCGCAATCATCTAGATATTCCGCGATTTTCAGCATCTGTTCGAAAACACGCTGCTTTATTAAGTCTATTTAAAAACTGCTACTTTCATCGGATGACTGCAAGGTACTTTCCAAGATATAGGCAACCTTAACTCAGTACATAATCTAACCATTTGGTACAGTACTCATAGATCTCACCCGAAGGTTAACGAACATGGTAAATATTGCAATGCGTTCGAATAACTCCTCCACAACTTTTGACTACGTCAAAATCAAATCGTTTCAAGTCATTATTAAATTTCAGCGCAACCAGCTGTGACACGTGATCAACCATCATTCACTTCGTTACTTTTCCTTCTAATTTGTTCTTCAGTACCCGAATGAGCTCACTGTCAGACATCAAATGTACCCGACTGTGCGAATAAATAAAATGTTTTATCTGGCACCCACAAGCGTGCTGTCACCTTAAAATGAAAAGACATTTGAAAAAAACATTCAGGAGTGAATCTCGGATCAAATAAGCAAACCGGTACATCGTTCATGTTGTGTTTACAACAGACAGTTGAACGTGTAAAAAGAACCAACAGTAAACAATGCCTGAAAAACTGACTGAAGAAAGGCATCAAGCGAATTTCATTTGTTCGCTCTCAAGAAGAAGAAAATTGTTACTCATTTGAAGGGAAATATGCGTGAGGTACAGGACTGTCCTACAGGTAAGAATATAAAGGGATTTGAAACATACGACGTCAAGAGGAAATTGCTAAATCTGATGAGTGTATTCTCGTCAAAGTGGCTAGACAGGTTGAGTCAAACACGATCTTACAGAGTGCGTCTAGATTTTAAACGAGGAGGAAACATCAGAAAGCCGCGAGGATCCTCGAAGCTCGCACCTGTGGTCACGATACTTCTTTGCCGACCAAAAAAATCGTCATTGAGGGGGCAAATCAGAAGAATCGGCCTTGATCATCAACTAGCCGGTTAGAGTCGAAGCGAGGGGGTGACATTAAAAACCGCACAGATTGTTGCTGCAGATTTAACGTTCAATTAAAAGCATGGTGTTGTACAAATTTAAGTGAGAGTTTCCGGTTGACTAAGCAAAACATATAACCTCCAACCTCATATTGCAGTAGGACCTTTTTCAAAGTCCAGAAGTAGAGTGTTCGAAAATGTAACAAGTAATCATGAATTTATACCTTCCGAGTTCATATGCTTGCGCAGATTCATTTTGATTACCGACAGTTTACGTGTCGATTTAAGTTCTGGTGGAAGACTATTCTAACTGAAGGTATATTTGGATGTAATAAGGGACGAGCATTTAGACATAGAGCAAAGAGGTGGCGGAATAACCATGGAGGCATTCCGCGTGGCATAAGACCGATATATAGGAGTGAGAGCGTCAGTGTGCGGGAGATTAGGGATAGATTTAACATAAAACAGGAATTAAAGGCCAGCTTCGAGTCTTCTAAACCATACACACTTGATGTTTGCCAAATGACTTCTCTCAGTTTATGTAATACTGGATTTAGCTTGAGAGGAGCGTTTTCGAATAAAAACTCACTGAACGTTTGCGATTTTGCTGTGGCAACAAGTATAAATTGAACCGAAAAAGACAACAGTATGCGAGGATGAGAAGGACAAACACGCGATAAGGTCTAGGTGTCACTTCCGAAAAGAAAAATTATGCAATGACCGCGCAGTCTTTCCAGAAATTCGATCTAGATAGATAGATAGATAATTTTTTATTAAAGACCCGTCGGGGTCCCATCAAAGCAAGTTAAAATAAATTTACATGCGAGTTTTAGATGAGGTAGGCCGAATTGTTACAAAATGCAATTCATCGTTTCTGAATTAGTAGTCAATTAAGAAACATGATGATTGAGGGGTGAAAAAAAACTCCTTACAAAAAGTTAAAAATGATTGGATTAATTTTACAGGATAAAAAAACCCCTCCATAAAAATAATAACAGAAAAAAGCGAGCAGGACTGGCCTGTAGGTGGCGGTATATAACGGAATGTTGTCGGTCCTCGTCAAGGTAGCAATAAATCTCAGCCTTGAGGGGTACGTATGCGGGTCAGACAGCACTGGCTTGCATGTGGCATTGTATACGGGATTCACAATTGAGATCGTCTGGGCCGGATTGATACGCCGCATGAGACTATTCGCATCAAAGAGGCCAGACGAGAGGAACCCAGATGCGATCGGCCACAGCACGCTTCGAGATCAGCCGAGCAGTGGGGAAGGGAGGTACGACCACACTACTAGTAGACGGCGAATACTGAGGGTTTCGCCCTGAGCGTCGACAGACCGCATGAGGTCGGAGTGCGGGAGATAACATCAAAAACCGCGAAAATTGTCGTTATGGGGGAGGAGTGATAGCAGTGGATCTAGAAACCAATTTAAAACAGGGGTTTCTAATGATATAATTAAGAGTTACCATTTAATCTACCACTAAATCCCAGGAGGACCATTCTCAAAGTCAAGAATCTGAGTGTTCGGGAATGAGACCGTTAACAGTGCCTTTATGCTTTCCTGTGTAAGATGTTTGCGTAATTTCGACTTGAATACCAGTAACTTAGGCGATAATCTAATTTCAGGCGGAAGATTATTCCAAAGGAAGGCATATTTGGAAGCAAAGAAGAGGGAGCGCTTAGATGTAGTACAAAGAGGCGGCGGAATCACCATGCAGGAGTTGCGCGTGGCATAAGACCGATCTCTCGGAGTGAGAGTGTCAATGAGCGGAAGACTGGATCTAGAGTTGATGCGAAAAAAGGAAGGAAAGGCCAGCTTCGAGTCTTCTAACCCACAAAAACTTCATGTTCTCCAGCTGACATCTCTGAGTATAAGAAATACTGGACGAAGCTTGAGAGAACAGTTTCCGGGTGAAAACCCTCTGAACATTTTCGATTTTATTTCTGTCGCAGGCGTTCATTAAACCGAAGAAAGGACAGCAGTATTCGAGGACTGGAAGAACAAACATTTGATAAAGTCTTAGCTTCATTTCCGGAAGGAAAGAATTATGCGATATGACTCCACATATCTGCGCGGCTTTGGCAGAGATTCTATCTGCATGAGGTGATAAAGCAAGCTTATTTGTATAACTTAGACCTAGGTCCTTTATGGTGAGGCATTCTGAGAGTGGGCTATTCTGAAAAAATATGGGACCAGGAAGTTTGGTAGGACCAAAAGACATGAAACTACACTTGGATGATGTAAACTCCATCTGCCATGTCGAACCCCATCTGCTTAAGCGTCGTAGATCGGCATTAATTTTTTCAACACTAACATTTGCGGAGTCCTTAGAGTATGAGTAAACACACTTGAGGTCATCGGCATAAGTAAAAGTTTGCGAATTTCCGAGTTCAGTCGAAATATCATTGATGTACAGAAGGAAGAGTAGCGGACCCAGGACCGTGCCTTGAAGTACGCCACTCGTGATCGAGTGGGGTGTCGAGTAGCTATTACCGACCATGACTTTCTGATATCGGTTGGACAGATAGGACCTGATGAAGTCGAGTAGAGGCGGCCGGATGCCGAGAGCTTTCAATTTTACTAAAAGACGTCAATGGGGCACGTTGTCAAAGGCTTTGCTAAGATCAAAGTAAATAACTACCATTAAATAACTACATTAAGAGATAAAATAAACTTACCTGTACAGATTAAAAGTAGGTTATTCATGGTTGCACATGCTGAGAGTGGGTTGTTTTGAAAAATTATGTGGCCAGGAAACTTGGCAGGGCCAAAAGTCATTGAAGCACAATTGGGCGAAGAAGACTTCATCTGTCATTACGAATTCCATTTCCACAACCATAAGAGATTGCAGTTAATTTTCTAACTCAAAAATTTGCGTTGTCCTTTGAGTATGTACGTATGTATGTATGTATATTGAAGGGTTACAGGCAGAGCCCTTGATGACCCTATTTATGTACAGTGTTTTCGCAGATTCATACTCAAAAATAAAAATTAAATTTGCAGGCATTTAAAATGTGATTAGGTCACAGTTCAATCGTAATCATAAGGTAGTGCATGGTGTCGCTGCAAATTAGTGCGGAAGATTGTATATGACAGATTTTACAAAACTGGCTGTGCATAGTCATGCTGTACAAGCCGATTTCTGTCGAAAACTAGACGAGCAAGTTTTCTTTTAAACACACAAACTGTATCAGCCGTCACCATCTCGCTTGGAAGCGAGTTCCACGGCCTGACAACCCGCTGGCTGAATGAAATTTTTCGTCGGTCTAAACGTGTGCGCTCATTCCCGACTTTGAATGCATGGCCGCGTAGTTGGTTTGTACGGGCGAACTCAAAGAAGTCCTCTGCTCTTAATGAGCAACCCTGGCCGCGAACAATCCGGAAGGTCCAGAGTAGACTGCAGTTTATTTGTCTATAAGAGAGAGG
>CACRXP010000351.1:563209-589582 GCA_902702965.1 Spirometra erinaceieuropaei | reverse complement strand
ACTTTTACAGACGTTTCGTTGCCGCTTATATTCCTGTAAGTGTTCGTCGGAGCCAGTTAGTCTGTAACGCCTCCACAGGCGATTCCTTTTTCTGAAAGAGGCCTTCAAGTCCGGGTTTATCCATTTTGGGCGGTTTGTGATTTTCTTTCTTCTGAGAGGACAATTGGAATAAACAATCTCTTTCAGTAAGGAACTGAAAATATTCCAGTTATCGTATAAATAAACATACTTCGTCCATCGGCGTGAATAAACTTTTACGAATTTCTGATTGCTGTCGACATATCGCTGGTGTAAAGAATGAAGAATCGTGGACTCAGAACCGTGCTTTGAAGTGCGCCACTCGTGATCAAGTGAGACGTTGAGTAACTACCACCAACCATGACATCCTAATAGCGGTTGTATACGCAGGACCCCGTGAGGTCGAACAGAGGAGGTCGGATGCCAAGGGCTCCCAGCTTAAATAGAGGAAGTTTATGCAGCATTTTGCCGAATGTTCTACTAAGACCAAAGTAGGTAACTACCGCTAACTCTCGTTTCTTAAGGAGAGAAGTGATTAGGTTAAGAGAGGTTTAGTAACAAGGTTCGCAGGGTTTTTCAGGCAAAACTCCATACCGAATAGTGTTCAGAAGCTGAGTTGCTAGTCATAAATCAAGAACTTCGTCGAAGATGACCTTTTCAATGAGTTTTGCTAGTGACAGGGTTTTATGCACACCCTCATGGTTATTAACGTCAAATCGAGATCTTAACTTAAAGATTAAAAGGATAATTAAGATCTTCCGTGTTTACGGCAAAAATCCACTCAAAACGTAAAGTGAGGATGGATGACTAAGTAACCTAGAAAGATCTAACAGTCTCTTGATCATAGAATTCTAAATACCGTCCGTTGCCGAGGAGTTAGAATTTTCAAACGACACATTTGTTTTTTAGTTAGGTTTCAGTAGGTATCGACTGTGTGTATAAATCTATTTGGACGCGGATGAAGGATGGTGATGGCTCGGACTCGGTATTAAGGTGTTCTCTAAAGAGGACACTAAACAATGCGGCCTTGCCAGTGTCATCGAGGATGGAGTTTTTTTGTCATTTATAATGGGTGAACTTTCGTGGCCACGCTTAAAGGAGAACCGACGACGGAAGATATGGGCAGCTGATTTTTCAGCGTCTAGAGCACCGTGTGCGATTGATTCTCTCCGCATTTCTTGCGCTTGTTACATCTTCGAGACCATTTCGAGTATAGTTATGGGCGGATAAAGAACAAGTGGACAAGTCATGCAGCCGCCTTCTTGACTTTTTCGTCTATAAGGAAGAAAGTCGGAAAAAAACGAAAACAGAAATGTCAAATTTAAGACGTATAGGAGGCCCGAATTCTCAAATGCCTTTGAAAACTGAATGGGGCAACTTCACTTTGGCTAGTAATTCGCAGTTGCCCTCTCTCAAATCGAGACCTGAACCATAAGTACAAACATTTCTATGCGTGTCGGTTTAAGTCAGTTTATTAAGGGAATGAGACTTTCGCCCTTGAGCTCCCTATTCATATCGATAAACAGAAATAGAATCAATAATTACATCAGCAAATGCGGAAATTCAAAAGTTGGCGGTAAGTGTGAGCCAGGCACAAAACGCCGCTAGAACAATCGTGATTATATTTACAGTGGTTTCTCAGCAAATGAGCGTCCAGTCTGCACTTAAAGGATTCGACAGTTTCGGAAAGAACCACTGCAATGAGGAGTTCGTTCCATGCTCCAATGACCCTCTGTGAGAAGGCGTTCCGTCGGATGTCCCTATGGGCCGGCTTGCTCTGCAGTTTGAAGGGATGACCACGCAGACGTTCAGTCCCGGCCGATTCGGAAGTTGGCCCATCGTTAACTACCATAGTTTTTCACTCTATTGCAGGTGCTTTGAAATCCCCAGCAATAAGAACCTCTTTATGGCTAGCTACGTCCTTGACTAAATGAAGGAGCGACTCATCAGCTGCATTCGGAAGGTTTGGTGGTCTGTAACTCGTCAGGAATTCTAGGTTTTGTACATTACTCTTCTTTATTTTTATCCAGACGGATTCATATTCAAGGGAAAGGGTGTGGGCTCGTTCAACTGCCGAAATTCCTGCCCTTACATATACGACTTACCCACCGCCCTATCTACTTTGAAGGTCTCTACGAAACAGCTAGTAACCCGGTATCGAAATCTCAGCATCCACGATTTCGGCAGTAAACCCAGTTTCCGTTATGGCGATAACGTCGGGGATTCGTTCTGAAACTATCGCTCTGAGTTCGTCTGTCTTCGAAACGAGACTTTGAGCATTAGTATACAAAAATCTCAATTTGGCACGAGCATCTCCGGCATACAGGCGTTTGTCCATTTCCTGGGATTGAATGCAAAAGCCGGTCGGAGCTGATCGGGATGGACTGCTTTCCATCACTCCTAAGTTGTTAGAGTTATGGGCTTTATCCAGAGGAATGGCCTCTGGGCGCGTATAATTTTTCCGTCCACTATTCTGAGATTTGTCTCTCCCAGACTCCACCGCCTGAAGACTTCCAATTTGAGCCCCCTCCATTCTTCTCCCTCCGCGGGTGAAAAGTCTCGCTGAAAAAAACGATGGATGGGCATGTTGAAGCGCAGATTTCCTGCTCAAAAATAGCTGCGCTTGTTCGTAATTCTCAAAGACAATTTTTAACGGTCTCGGTCGGTCTGGATCTTGTTTTGAGTCTTTAATTTTGCCCATCCTGAAAGCCTTTAATACTGTGACTTTTTCGTCTCTTATTAAGATCGATTTGAGATATTCCTGGAATATTTCTATGTCCTGTTGTATTCTGTCTTTTGGAGCGTCGGAAACAGATTCAGGAATGTCCTTTATGACAATGCATTTACTGCGATCAACTAGAGGGCCTTGTAGTTTAATCATACATGCAGGGACTTCATCACGGATATTCCGACTACCACCATTCAGCGATTTAGGAAGGTTCGATTCGGTAGGACTAACGCATGACTGCCTGTTTACTACGATCTTGTGATCATTTGGCATTTTCAGCTGCACGATTTTTGTCTACGGTGTAGCCAACTCTTGCTCCCTTGTCTGACTCTCTTAGCCTTTTCGAGGTGCTCTGAGACATCTTTTTGTCTGCTGTGATCGCGTCTGGTCCCCCTTTTCTCGCACGAGACACTGGTTGTAATTTATATCGAACTCTAGAGACCTACTATTTTCTTTCACCTCTGTCAGCACAGCCGAGGAAGCCGTGTTTGCGTATGTTCGCTCACTTTGATTCTCTTTGGAGGAAAAGCAAGGGAGATTTCTCAGCCTCTCCATCTCCATTTTTAGGCCCTAAATCTCCTTGTCCATCTCCGCGAATTCTTGTAGGAGTCCAAAACATGTATTACAGGCCTCATCTTCGTATTTGATATCCATACGGCTTATTAAACTCTGCTCGTTTAGCGGGAGGTGACTTGACAGCGATATATACAGAGTTGCAGTCGTTTGTACTACGAATAATGTTTGCTGATTTATTTATTTCAGCCTGCTCGCCTTGCGCTGGTGGTCTAGAGATGATCTCGCTGGTCACCCCGCGGCGGCACCTGAGTTCGAATCCCATTTGTGGCGAGTTTTTTGAACATTGTCCTGAGTCGAATTTTCTCTACTGTTTGTGGTAATCGACAGTGCTTGAAGCGAAAGAAAATCATCAGAGCAACGAGACTGAAGATAAAAGGAGCGTTGTGACTTCGCACCTACCGAACCAAGGACTCCTGGGTTTTACAGACTCAGGATGACATTCCCACACGGTGACGGGAGGCAACTATCTCCCACAAAGGAACCTTTTATGTAGAACATCCGGACGGTTCAGGTATTACAAAGGAGCAAAACGAATAGTGGGAAACAATACCTCAATAAGAACTCGGGGAGGTCCGAGAGGAATTTGTGGAAACGTTCTAGTTTGATTTTACTAGACTGGAAGTTGGCCGGACGAGCAAACTAGCCCCAACCGTGTTTGTCGCTTAATCTTGCTATGTTTGTATGTATTTTTTGCCTTTGTTCTATATTCTTCTAATTACTGGCTCTCACTCGTGATTTCAGTAGTTCCTGTCAATATACTCGATTTCTGTTGCTTTTGTGCGTGTGCTTGCTAATATTATATTGGCTACCTCCTGCCAGCATATCCAGAGCTATAGCTCTTAGCTATAGGTAAGATGTCCTGCAGGACCTGGGTTGTACGACATCAAAACTAACTGTGGCCGTGTTTACTTCAATCCTTTTCGAGATGCCAACGACACGTAGGTACGCGTGACTTATGAATCTGTAGATTCATACCATGTTAGAGCCCCTTGTCCGCTTAGTTTTTGCCGTTACTGTGCGGAGTTGGTAAGGGAAGTAATCCCTTCGGAATCTAACCCCAATTGTCTGGACGAAAAGCTATACTGTCTCGGAGCTCATTCATTAATCGCGACGCTTGTGGATGTATTCAGCTATACTTGCGCGGCCCTTGTGAACTGTAGACTTCAGCTAAGTTCGAATGTCTCCTTTCAGGACCTCGGTTATGGTATTCTGCCACGATTTTATGACACCGAAGCATCTGAAGTGAGGCGTAATCAATATCGGCATAAAATATCAATCTACTCTCACTCACCAAGCCATGGGACATTGAGTTGACTAAAGTGTTGTCACCTTTTAAGGGTGACAGCATTTCAAATTCCGTTAAGCGACTATTGAGATACTCCATTGAAACAACATAAAACGCAGCCGAACTCATACTCACCAGTCCCACTAAGGCTATCCCAATTCCATCGCCAAAGGTTGCCTTGCCATTCCAAACCCTCTAAAATCGTGTTTACGAATTCACATGCGCTTGTTGATGCAAGTAAATTTGGCGAACGCAAAGGCAATTGGGAGCCAGGTCAGTTGAGCCCCTGTCTAAATGGCTTCTAAAGCAGGAAAATATAATTCCTTATACTTTTATCATGAAGCACCTCCTAGATAGCTGTCACTGTGTTGACCACAAAACATGCTTCCGAGTCTTAGTTCGGGCACGAACAACTTGGATATTGTACTATTTGGAGGCAACCTACATGCGGCGGGAGAAACCCCACCTATGCAGACAGTTGGACCACGTGGTCAACCTCAGCTTTTCCTGGCAAATCTCAGTTCTTTGATTTGCACACTCCTCCGCGTGCTAACTTCCCCATTTTTCTTCCTAAGTTGTGTTTTTGGGATACCATTCTTATTCGTTAGTTTGCGTGCAGTAAACGGTGACCTTGCTGTTTTATATTCACTTTCTCAGTGGGAGTTTAAATCTCTGCATTTTTCTCATTCGGGATCTCTGTTATACAGCGACCCGCTGCAGTTGATAAGCCGTCGCGGAATTTGTTGGTTCCAATGAATTATTTTCTGTATGTTTGCTTCAAAAACAAAATAACGGGCTGGAAAGAGGAGTAGGAGAATAACTGGGCAACCATGCACACAACCCAACGGGGGCGCAAGCGCCACCACCGGCAGGCGGCCGGGTGCCAGAGAGCTGCCAGCGCACACCAGGCTGCGAGGATCATCGTTTGCGAGTCATGGCATAGCAGACGTACACAATCCTTAAAGCCCAGAAGGAGAGACGCAGTCCTGCATTTGGCCTTGGCCATCACACTTCAACGGCCGGAGAGGCAGTCAGTCATTGACTGAGAGGCACTACCCATATACACACTCGTCACATGCGTGAGAGTGCCAGAGGTCACGTTAAGAAGGAGCCGTTGCAGCCAGTCTGCCACTCCGCACGAAAGCATGCAACTGGGCTGACCGTGTGAACTAAATTGAGGCGTCAGTCGGCAACCTTAAAAGCCACGACGTTTGGCACACCATGATAGTCTCAGACTCGGATCACACATACATCAGAGGAGCCACATGAAGAGGGGACCTAGAAGCACACTCCCCATTTAAGTGAGAGGTGTCTATTTGGTGCTTGCGTTGTGAGGCGATGGTTGATGAGGATGTGTGGTGCAGATGCTGGTGGGCGAAGTTGTGAGAGTGTGGTATGGCGAGTGGTGGTCTACATCAGGTTTTAATGAGTGCGCATGTCACCCAATAGGCTCGTGCGGTGGCTGAATGTGCGAGGTCAGTTGAGGCGGATGTGGCGAGTGTATGTGAGTGCTCTAGGCACTGGTTTGCCAGTCTCTATGCGATGGATTTACAAGTGGTCGACCAAGCCGATGTGTGAGATGGAGGTGCAACCGCAATGAGGACAGGTGTGGACCGAGTCCACATCACTTGTGTTGGGGGTGGTGAGGTCGATGGTTAACGGTGCGTCAGAATCGAGTGCATTGGTAGTGGGGGCAGGAGCCGCTGCCACAGAGGTTGAGGTGGGGAAGATGGTGGAGGATGGCGATGGGGCATCAGGAGCACTGCTAGGGTTTATTGTCCACGCGGGGGTCGGCACAGAGGTGGACGTGCAGTCGTCATTCGGCGTCCTCCGGGTGCTGCATTTGGTCCGAAGTTGTCCATTAAGACCGATTTGTGTCCGGAACGTTCGCTTACACCGTGAGCATGTCGAGGATGGTTGAGTGTTGACTTTACGAGGCGCAGACAGTTGAGATTTGCGAGCTTCGCGTTTGGCTATGGTGGCGGTTGGCTTCGTAGATTGCTACTCTTGTCTTCACTGTCCCTCTTCAGACCGGTCGGTTCCGGACGAGGTCTTCCCAGTTGGCCGGGTTGATCTGCAGGCGCTCCAAAGAGGTCTTCAGAGTGTTCTTGTAGCGCCGGACTTGGCCACCTTGTCGACGAGGGCCCCTGACGATTTCTCCGTAGAAGAATCGCTCAGGCAACCGCTCTTCGTCCATCCGCACGAGGTAGCCACCCCAGCGCAATTGCGATTGTCTTAGCATGGCTTACATGTTGAGGATTCCCGTCTCCTCCAGTGCATTCGTGCCCGGGATCCGGTCCTGCTACTTCAGCTTTAGTATCCGTCGAAGAAAGTTGAGGTGAAAGTGGTTGAGTCTTCGCGCCTGCTTTTTGTACACCGTCCAGGTGTCCGCTCCATACAGCAGCGTCGGCAGGATGACCGCCTTGCGCATCTTCAGGTTAGTGTTCAGATGTAGACTGTGACGGTCCCAAACGGTGTTTTTTGCAGACAGCCGAAGGCTTGGCTGACTTTGGAAATCCGGCGGCCTATTCATCGTCGGTCTTGGTGTTGCGGGAGAGGGTGCAGCCTAGGTAGGTGAAGATGTTCACGGTTTGCTGTTGGGCGCCGTTGGTGTTTTTGTGAAGTGTATTGCAGGCAGCGTTGAGTGGCGGCTGGTGCATGACCACCGTTTTCTCCGTGTTGATGATCAGGCCGAGGTTGTCGCAGGCGGTGACGAAGAGGTCAATGCTCCTTTGCATGTCCACTTCCGTGGTTCCGTTGAGAATTCAATCATTGGCGAAGAGAAGTTCGTGAACGGTAGTTATGGACACACACGACTGAAAGTGCATCCGCCGCTGATTGAGGAGTTGGCCATCTATCCTACAAGCGACGCGGATCCCGGGGCGTTTGTCACGGTAGGCGTCCACCAGTATGGCAGAGAGCATGAGACCGAAAAAGGTAGGCGCGAGGACGCTGTCCTGCTTCACTCCGTTGGTCACTGCGAATGTCCCTGAGACGGTTTCATTGTCCGTGACGCGTGCCGTCATGCCATCGTGAAACTGGCGCACCGTCTGAGTGAATCGCTAAGGATAGCCGAATTTCTGCATAATTTTCCACAGTCCTGCGCGATTCACCGTGTCGAGGGTTTTCGTCATATCCACGAAGGTAGAGTGCAGGTAGATCCGCATCTCCTGACACTTCCCCTGCAGTTGGCGGACAGCGAGGCTCATGTCGGTGGTTTCACGATGACTGCGGAAGTCGCACTGGCTTTCCGACACCAGACCCTATTCCAGGTGGCTGTTGAGACGGTTGAGAAGGATGCGAGCAAAGACCTTTCCGGTGATGTTGAACAGCGAGATTCCTCTGTGGTTGTCGCAGAGTTGACGATTCCCTTTCCCTTGTATGAATGGAAAAATGTGGCCTGGAAATCCTGAGGGACATCTCCCTGACGCCACATCTGGACGAGCACTGTCTGGTGATCCATGAGTTGGAGGCCAGCGTGCTTGTGTATCTCGGCAAAAATCGCATCTAACCCGGGTCTTTCCGGCTGTAGATTTGCTGCACGGCCCTGATGGTTTCGTGGATAGAGGGGGGAAGGTCGATGTTGGTGTTGGTCTCCGCTTAAGGTAATCGTTTTATGGCTGTGTCGGAACTGGTGGAGGGACGGTTTAGGACACCTCTGAAGTACTTGCCCCAGCGCTTCAAAATGTGCGCACTCTCAGTGAGTAGTGTAGTTCCGCCGGCGCTGAGAAGAGTAGCGGCTCCTTTGGCTGTGAGACCGTAAATAGCCGTGATCGCGACGAAGTTCTTCCATTCATTTCAGTCCGCGTAACCTCGGTCCCGCGAGCCGCCCAAGCGTCCTGCATCTCGCGCAGCCGCCGCTGTACGAGGCGACGACTACGGTAGAAGGCTGTTTTTTTGTCGTCGGTGGGGCAACCGACATAGACTTTGTGAAGACGGTTCTTTTCGGCGACCAGGTTGCTGGTGGCGGTTCCGTTGTCATCGAACCAGTCCTGGTGTTGGCGGCGTGCGCAGACTATAACAATCAGGGCTGTTGACTGAATCGTGTCCCTCAGTTGACATCATCAGTTTTCCACGGAGACGTCCTTATCGATGGCGACTAAAAGGTTGGCTAGCTGATGAGCCAGCCCGTTGTTGAAATAGAGATGATAGGCAGGCATAATAAACGAAAGTGTATTCAACTTGCCTGGTCGTCACTCGTCTTGAGGTCTCTTGAGTGCCCGTAGGCGAATCCTCATCTCGGAGATGACGAGGTGATAGTCAATCCACCCTTTGGCACCCGAGATGGCCTTTGTCATCAGCACGTCCCGCTGGTCTCGCCTCCGAACGAGGACATACTCCAGCAGGTGCGAGTGGTGTGATTGAGGGTGCATCCAGGTGGCCTTCTCCTGCGTCGGAAAGCGGTGCTCAGCGCAGGTTCGCAGGAGGAGCGGGCCATTGTCATTGAAAGCGTCGAGACCATTGGGACCCAGCACTCCTTTCCGGGCAGCATGCTCTGTGCCGACGCGAACATTGAAGTCACCAAGGAGAATCAACTTATCCGCTCTAGGCACAGACGTCAGAAGTGCATGCAGGTGTTCGTTGAATTTGTTCCTTGTCACGTCAGGGTTGGTCATCGGGGGAGCGTAGACGCTGATGATAGTGGCGAATTTGCCGTACCAGGGAGGTTGACGATTATTGGTGCCGTGTGGCTTACGGGGCAGTCCTCCCACGATTTCGCTCCCGGATGGCGAAGGCGACATCGACGTCCCGTCGCTCAGCCCTGGAGGCGACCGCTCCAAGGGGTGTAGTCGGCATCCCCTCCTCCAGTTGGCCTTCTTTGGATAACCGGGTCTTGCTGAGTGCAGCGATGTCCACTTTATAGCACGCCAGTTGTCGAGCTACTAGTGTTGTCCTTCTCCCCGGTCGGTTGCTCATGGGGTTATCTAAAAGGGAACAAACATTTAGGGCTGCCTGGATGAGCGGACTCACCGTACCAGCCTGTAAAGTGGAGCGGAGGGGATGAGGGGAGGGGACATATTGTTGTTTCTTGTTTAGCTGTTTCGACCGCATGTATTGCAGTCTGCGGACCACGGTATGTGCGGAGATGTTGTAAAGTCATCATTTGTTTAGAGCACTTTTTATGGCTTCCTCTTCCTTGCGGGGATTAGCGTTGCCGTAGTCGTCCCAGTTTCCTAGTCGTCCCAGACGGTATCTGAACTCTACTATGGGTCACGTATTGGTTTATTGAGAGAACGACCTGATTGACCTGAGCCACCCACGTGATTGCATGTCGCCCTCGCCGTAGGGCTTTTCCACTGTGGGGGAAGAGAGGAGCGTGGGAGGAGATAAGGGAAAGAAGGGATGAGGATAGGGAGTAGTTGTACTGGGTGGGGAGACAACGTTACGGACGTGCGAATGCCCACAACGCCGGTCACGCTGCTGTGGAGCACACGATGAACATCACCGATAACGACGGTCGTATTGTCATCTGTCCTTTTCATTCGCCCGGTCTCCTCCGCTCCCTTCTGGCCTACTTTGACTCTTGTACTTGTACTTGATACGGCTGCGATCATGCCTGATCTAGCCGGCCTCGATGATGTCGCGAATTGTACCTCTCCACGCGTGACGATCCGCGGCAGCTGATCTAGACAGCTCAACCCATTCCCTTTGCCAACGACGGAGACCGAATACCGAAGGTCCAAGAACCACCTCCATGTCTTGACGGACAGTGTCGAGCCAGGTTTCGAACTGACCCCCTCTTCGACGCCTCCAATGGGGCGACGGTGCCGGATCGAGGGCAGTAACACTGAGCTCCTGAGGTGGACGACGAAGCACATGCCCGAACCACCTCAGTCGTCTTTCTTGGATGGCCTGAGTTATCCTCGCGATGTTGTCGCAGCGAGCGCGGACTATCTCATTTGAGACGAAGTCGGTTAACTTCACTCGAAGGATGATCCTCAAGCAGTCGTGGTCAAATACCTCCAGTTTTCGCTCATCCGCCACGCGCAAAGCCCAGCATTCGCAACCGTAGAGAAGGACAGACCGGACAGATGCACGGTACACGCGAATCTTAGTGGCGACGGAGAGGTCGCGTCGGTTCCACAGGCATTTCCGAAGGCTTGAAAAAACCCAGCGGGCAGCATCGATTCGGGAGACAATGTCATCCTTACTCTGTCCATTAGGCAGCAGCCTCGCCCCGAGGTATTTAAAACTGTCCACTTCTTCAAGTTGACAGCCATCAATCCCCAGGGGTGCCTTCTCCTGGTCAGGGATGTAGCGTGAGAATACTTTGGTCTTCCCAGCGTTTATGGACAAACTGACTGATTTAGCGACCTCGTTCACTCGTGACACCATAGACTGCAGATCACCAAAACTTGAAGCAAGTAAGGCGATATCATCGGCATAGTCGAGATCAGTCAGTCGATGTCCGGGTGCAAATTCAACGCCGTCACTGTCGCGTAGGGCCCTCCCGAGGATCCAGTCAATAGCGTAGTTGAACAGTATGGGAGACAGGATACAACCCTGTCGGACGCCAGACCGAATACCGAACGGTTGGGAAAGATTGTTACGGACCAGGACTATCGCAGTAGTGGAACGATAGTAGGCCTTGATCATGGCGATGATTTTTGCCGGTACACCATCTAGCGCCATTATCCGCCACAGGGACTCATGGTGAACGGAATCGAACGCGGCGGCAAAGTCAACGAAGCAGACGGCCGTCGGTTGTTGGTAGCTATGGCGAAATTCGAGAATGCGCCTCAGTGTGAATATCTGATCTGCGCATCCACGTCCAGCACGAAATCCGGCTTGGTTAGGCCTCGTCATTGAGTCACGCACAGCCTGGAATCGCCTGAGTAGGACAATAGCACAGATCTTCGCAGCAACGTCGATGAGACTTATGCCGCGGTAGTTCTCGCATCTCGTCTTATCTCCCTTCTTGAGGATAGGTACAAGGATGCCTAAGCCCCAGTCATCAGGAACAACCTCGTCTCTCCACGCTCGTTCAATCACCTCATGGAGCCAGGGCGCCAGAGTGTCGACACAAGACTTAAAGATTTCAGCGGGTATACCGTCCTCTCCGGGTGCCTTATTGTTGCGCAACTTTCGTATGGCATCGGCGACTTCTTCCTCGGAGGGGGGATCGCATGGCACTGCATAGGTAGGAGAGGGAAGAAACTCCGCTGAGGAGGAGAGCAAGGGCGATGTAGGTTGGATATCGAAGTTGAGATGGTGCTCAAAGTGCTCACGCCAGCGCTCGACTTTGGCCGAGTTGTCAGCAATAAAGCCGCCGTTTACATCGCGAACAGAGTCACTCAGTGTAGAGGGCTTACCGCTAACTTGGCGGATCAGACGATAGAGCTTTCGAGTGTCACCAACGTTCGAGGCCTGTTCCATGGATGTCGCTATTTCAGCCCAATATTGCTTCCGGTCATCCCTGGCCGATTTTGCCTTCATCTTCCGAAGTTGGCGGAAGTAGGCATACTCTTGTGTGATTTATGAGTACCTGGGTGGAGGAGGAGAGCAGCAGAATCACTGGATGTGGAGACACCTGGATACCTTAACCTGGTTTAGCACGCCGGTCGAGGCGGTTACCAGGGTGCGGCGACCAGGCGGAGTCTAGCTTCTAGGAGTCACATGTGACAGTTTGGTGCTAGTTAATTGACGCTGGGCGTAGTCTACACCTGTAAGCAAGTGAGCGACCTGTTGCCACCAGCACGTGGACTTACAACTAGACACCCCTCCATCCCTTTAGCCGACCACATTACCATTAGAGGACAGAACCAGGTTGCCCTAAGTGGCCAGTCAAAGTAAGACAGTGCATCGCAGTATTTGTGACGACAGACCACACCTCAAAGCCTGGGGTCTGTCCTGTCGAAGCCGTCCTACATAGATTGTGACGGGACACATAAAACACGCTAAGTATGAATATGTGCATCGTAAGGCAAGGCAGTTCAAAATCCTCCATGCTTTGTTTACTTTATACCCATTAAAAGCGGTTAACTGGATGGTAAACCATCGCAAACTCCGCCTTCCTGGGAGCCGCTCAAGCTATCTGATTTACCGTATAACTAACTGGTGATATTGGGCCAGACAACCAAAAACTCATCCCTCTTCAAACCAACGGTAAAGGATGACGAAGACTAACGTGGCGTGTCGGTCACTCGCCTGGCCGATTAAACTGCTTAGGGGAATATTGAGGACGGTTAGAACTGACGGTTTTTCAGCCCCTATATGGTTTATTAACCAGGGGATTTTTTGACTTAAGCAGATCCCGTTTTATGTTGTACAGTTTGCCGACGTATCCGCTGACGTTATTTCCGCTAAGTTTGTCTCTCTGCTTCATTAAAACGCATTATATTACTGTTGTTGTCTTCTTCTGTAGAAATGGTGCCTCGATATAGCCAACTTCAGAGACAAGTCCTCAGCTTATACAAAAGTTTTATGATAGCGCTCGGACCAAACAGCACAGCAAAAATTGCAGCAGAATCTAGACCTGCTCTGCGTGAAGCCGTACGTGCGGAGTTTAGGAAGAACGTAGCTGCTCTCAAAAAGACCGATATCTTCCGCATAGAAGCCCTTGTCCGCCAAGGACAACGTCGACTAGAAGACATTGAACAAGGTCGTATATCAGGCATCTCCACTGTTACTCCCCATTACAAACGCAGTCAGTAGGATGAGCGCTTCCTGTGTGTCCCTTCTACAAACCATTGTTCAGACCGCCTTTCCCCGAAATTGTGGCCTCTTCTCCGCCTTCGGCTACGGCTCAGTTGCCATTCCGCAGCACGGTCGTAGCACTGCCAACTCCCAACTAGACCTTGTCCTCATTGTTGAGGACCCGCTCTCCTGGCATTTAGAAAACTGTGCAAAGAACCCACACCACTACAGTAGGATTTCACAGCGCTTTAATCAGAAGCTCCTGAAGCTTGCCGTGTCCAAGTGGCCCAACCCAGCCGTGTACTACAATCCCCTCGTCAAATGGACTGACCCCAGTAATAGCTTTCCGCCTCAACTAATTAAGTACGGTGTTGTTGGGCTTTCCCGCCTGCTCCAGGACCTCAACTCCTGGTCCGATCTATACATTGCAGGACGCCTACACAAACCCGTCATCTGGATTCCAGTCAAACCGCTGCCTAAACATGACAGTTCTGCCTTCTCTGTGGCCCTTTCACACAATCTCACCAGCGCTCTGGCCTTTGTTCTGCTGCAGCACGACTTTGACCATTCGGGTCCTTTATCTGAGACCGAGCTCTATCGTAGTCTAGCCAGCATCTCTTATCGTGGTGACTGGCGCCTTTACTTTGGTGAGGATCGAAGAAAGATAGAACGCCTCATAACTGGCGTGTCACGGCGACAAGCCTTTCGCAGCCTCTACCTGCCCTACCTCCACGCGGATCCCTTCAGTGAATTATTTGATGTTGTCGTTCCATCTAATCTAACCACGGACTTCATTGTCAGGCCGCGCTTTACAGACAGCCGTGAATACATTCCCTGCCTTCTTACCTACCTGCCAAACGAATTCTGCCTCTCGTCCTCCGCTGGTGTTGGCCCACCTGCTGACGCGGCGGCAGCGCGCTATCACCTTCGGAGTCTGCCTTTTGAACAGCGCTCAGCCTTGCTGTCAGCCACCGCAGCCTCTGTGGTCCGATGGGCTAGCTATCGACAGACCCTTTTGGGGGTCTTTTCTGCTGGCATCTTTCGGTCCGTCACATACTCCCTGGAGAAGTTCAAGAAGATGTTATCTAGTCTACACCACTAAATAAGAACCGCTGCAGACGTTAGTGTCTATGCCTCTCCCCTCGTTCCCCGACAGTTGTATAGTTCTAATTAGAATTACCCTTTCACTGCTGCCTTTCTGAACCTACTTATTTCTAACGTGATGTTGCCTCTCCATGGCTGTTCCTCCACGTCGCTCATCTGAGGTGACGTCGGGGGATCCGCTTGGTTCGTGTTATTCCTTTTTGCTGTGTTGAGAATCAGAAATTCACTCCTAAGTTGCTGACAAGACCTACCTAAACGCATTTGCCAGTCAGAATCAGGCTTGATAAGTATGGCATTTCGACTGATTTCGCGTTTGTATAGGCGCAACATATAGCCCAGCCATCAGAATCGGCAGGTAAGGGTATAATTGGCGTAATGTGTTTCCGTATAAGTAGATTAATCGCGGATGATTTCGAAGAATTGACCGCAGCTCCAGTAGATGGTAACAGCAATTTTTGACTCACAGTAAACTGACCTGATCGCTTAGTGACTGCAATGCAGTGTCGATCGGAGATGATGTTGAAACCATTTTGGTAGAGACGGAAGCACTACTCGGCATTTGTGGTTTGGAAGACAGTGTTTGTGAATGACTGTGCTTGGTGTAGGTCAACCTGGAGATGCGTTCCTGTTGGACCTGCCGACTTCGTGTCTATGGATCACTGCTAGTTCACAGACCTTGGGCCTATTTATGCGCTGAAGTCTCGTAGGTTGGTGGGTTAATTTGCCTTCTGCATTAACTACACAGAACGGTTGTGACTCTTTTAGAACTCCCTCGTGTCATCACTGGTGTGTAGGCGTTGATGAAGTTCTTCGCTAATGATGTCTGCCACCATGTGGCCAATGGGTTGTTTATGCCTTCTGCCAAACCTGTCAGTTTCCTGGCGGTCTCCTCCTTGGGAGCTCTACTAACCCAGCTGCGTTATCGTTTCGCTCTTTTTTTCGGCGATCATCCAACTTTACTAAGTGTTCCTCTGAAGGACTATTTTTTCTGAAAACACCGATGCCCATGACAAATCGGTATTCAAGATCGACGAGAGCTGTCCTTTTCAAGCATCTGATTTTTTTCTGAAGGGCAACAGGCCCTTCAACCATGTTCGATATTGGTATTGTTTGTAATGCAACAGCACCATTTGGGTGAACAATTCGCTGATAAATAGGGAAGGGAAATAAGCATACTTATGGCACCCTCCCACCCCCTCAGTGCGTCCTGGAATAGCGTTGTTTAGACGTGCTGATGATTGTTGCATTCCATTGCTACAGTAGATGTGCTAACTCATGAAATGTCAACCAAAATTTCGAAATGCGTTCTCGTTTCGAAAAGATAAATTAAGCAGTGTTGTAAAAGTAATCATGATGCAGCATGAATCTATAATGATCCAGTTACCTCAGGGTGTCGGCTTTCGAAAGGACTTATTTCCGGGTGCATGCAAGATCTAAACTCTGCAGAAAATGACTACTTAAGTAGTATGCAATTTTCTCATTGATTTTCGATGCCCCTGAAAATTCAATTATATTTCATGGAAAACATGCATAAAAATATTCATTTTTTACTTATTCGGTAGAAAATCACGTCTTCTTCCAATTTCATACTCAAAAGAAGAGTATAATTCGGTTTTAAAAAAGTTTATAATTGTGAGATTTTTTAATACCGTTAAATGGCCGTTCATGAAACGTCATGTATCTGCATTTACGAATGTGGCTCGTAAAGTTAACAATATTACTTAAATCCACTGCTTAATTTTATGAACCTCATATGGTCTGCTCTTAACACCGTAGAGAAATGCATGGTTTTCCGTACACGGAAAATATACAGCTTGTAGTTTTGAAACCCTGAATGCAAGTGTAACAGCAGGTCGGGTTCAAAATTATTCGGGAATTAGAAAAGTTTTTTAAAACCGAGTTATACTCTTCTTTTGAGTATGAAATTGGACGAAGACGTGATTTTCTACCGAATAAGTAAAAGAATGAATATTTTTATGCATGTTTTCCATGAAATGTAATTGAATTTTCAAGGGCATTGAAAATCAATGAGAAAATTGCGTACTAATTAAGTAGTCACTTTTTGCAGAGTATAGATCTTGCATGCAGCCGGAAATAAGTTTTTTTCGAAAGCCGACAACCTAAGGTAACTGGATCATTATAGATTTATGCTGCATCATGATTAGTTTTACAACACTACTTAATTTTTCTTTTCGAAACGAGAACGCATTTCGAAATTTTGGCTGACATTTCATGAGTTAGCACATCTACTGTGTCTGTTGAAAAATGCCCGCAGTAGCCTGGGTCGCACGTATACGGGTTTGCAGCTGTGAGCCCCAGTGTTTCGCCCCGTCCATTTTCAGATTATTTGGAAGTTTTCGGTCTGATTTTTGGTTGTAGAGAGTGTTGGTGTAGATGACTTCTGCGTGACTTCGCTCATAGTAAACTTTCAGCGGCAGCGGCCTTGTTCGCTATTCTCATTTTTGTCATGTTGTACTGGCAAGTTTTAGCTGGAGACTTCCCTAGCCTAAGGCCTTACCGATTTGAAATATTCGACAAAACCAGAATTTACACGCTCCTATATGCTTTTGAAGCCACATTTGGAAGGGACCAGTCGCCGCGTTGCCTTGCTCAGCCGACCTCGTCCACTGGCAATCTTCCTAGCTGTAACTCCTAGCATATCAGTGTATGTTTAACCATACGTGAAATCTGTTATCCGGCTGAGAGGGATCGCCATTTTCTTCCAGCCGGCTCCAACGACGACGTTCACTCAGGACGTCTGAAGACGAGGTCAGGTGGGGCGATTCACTAGGTATTTGGTCTTGACTTACGCCTGCCACTATGGGTTGCCGACTGCTCCTTTGAACTGGTGCGGATTCATCACAGATATATTTGTGTGTGCCAAAAACTGTCGCTGCTTGAGCCGCGGTCTCTAGGGTACATTGAAGTCTCACTCACCCTTTGATTTCTGGCCCCGGAACGTCATCAGAGTTGAAGACGCATGTGCACGCCAGAAAGGCAATTCAGCCTTCTTAACCGCCATAAACTTCAGCACTGAACAATACCAAATCCTCTTTTTGCGCCATATAACTTGTCGAATTATTGGGAGTAGAGTGGAAGTCATGTATTTCGTACCATTTTAAAGTCTTGATGATCCCCCAACTAGACTGGACCCCAGAAATCTAGCAGGCGCAAACTGACTTTTCAAATCTCCCGCTCCTGTGCGCTGGCCAACCGCCCACTTTTTCAGCTTATTTTTAACTAGCTCTTTCGACAGACGGCCCGCCGAATTGATGTCTCATCTAGATGTGTTTCATGTGTTGACTGCCCTATTAACCTTTTCCGACTATTGTAGCCCGTCGATCTCCAAATTAATCCTATGTCAGTCGTGCATGTCTTAGAAGGGTGGGAGATAAAGCGAAACCTCACAATTTTGACAGAAGAATATGAGAACCCTCTGATTTTTTGACTTGGGGCTAGTTGTCGATCTTCTTTTCAAGGCAAGTTAAAACTGGAGTTCATATACCAGAAAACACACGGGGACAGCTGGGGGACCCACTGACGAGCCGAACCCCTCGCAGCTGTGTCAGGCAGCGGCATAAGATCGGCGAAACACGCGTGTCTGGGCTTTTAGCTAATACCTGTGTTGTTAGTACGGTAAATCATTGCACAGATCTTCTTTTCGTTAAACTCGCACAGAAGTGGCCTTCATCGGTCTGTCAGGAGTGCAAAGCTAAATGTGTGTGTTCCTTTTCATATTGGCGCTCCGATTTCGAGCCAGCCCAGACGATGACATAGCCATGAGCTGTCATTAATCGGGAAGTACTGCCCGTAAACCGAAATGTTCGCAGGAGACAAATGCTTGCTTCATGGTTCTCCGGCCCTCAGTCGATCAGCATGCGCAGCAGCCTCTCGCACCCATATTCTGCGCTACGACTTTGTCTGGGCAGACTACTTAGTCATGCAGTAAGGCAGGAGTGAACGACAGTTCTGCTGAAAGTGAGCCAAATTTTTGAGTAATTATAACCCCAAAAACCCATAACGGTGATCGAAGTTTGGCAGTCAGCGACTCGAGTGCAGAGTACCAAGCAATCATCGCATCAATTACGATCTTTACTGACGGCTTCAGACTCACTATTCCTAGTAGGCGTGTGGTTGCATGGCAACTGCGTCCTACAAGTACTGCACTCCTTGTATCCCCATCACCCTTATCTGCGACTGCATCTGATGATACATAGTTGTCGGAGGTACATACGACAAACGTGCCACTCATGCCCATCGTCACCCTACGGGGCACTCCTATATATGGTACGACAAAATGGATGTTCAGTTACCTTAAGTTCCTTGCGAAGGCTCGCCAATATCAGTAGGCTCTGCGGATCTGCTGAACGCATAAAACATCTGGAGCCAGGGCCGGATGAGTCCGTGGTATCTTTTGATGTCGTTTCACTCTTCACCTCGATTTCACAACAAATAGCGATAGACACCGTGAAGCAACTACTGGCTGGCTGCCATGACGAGATAGGAACTTCTGAAGTCCAAACATCTGCTCGGGTTTCTATGATACTGCCTTACTACTTATTTCGCCTCTGGTGGACAAGAGTGCAAACAAGCTGAAGGCGCTCCTATGCTCCCCCCTCGCCAATCAGACCTGATTGCTAAATTGGTCCCTCAACGGATAGGACACTTGGTATCCACCGAATATCAACCAAAGTTCTGGGCTCGTCATGTCGTAGCGCTCTCGCCGTTGTCAAAACAACACGCATTGAGTACCTTAGGGAATTACTGAACTCGACTCATATGAATATCCAATTCACAGTGGAAGCCCATGCGAACAGCCACCTTTCCTTACTCGACGTTCTTATGAGTCGGTGTGTAACAGCATTCAGAAAAGCCACCGACACAAGGCAGATATTGCGTTTCAGCCAGTCAGTATGCTTGGAGCAAGTGACATAAGCCCTTAAAACTCCATTCAAGCGGTACAGGTATGCATGAAAAGTAGTTGCTAAGATTTTTGCATGTAGTGTCAGTGTGCAGAATGCATAATACTAATGATGAAGCATAAATATCAAAAAGTTTCGCCATTTGCGAAACAATGGCGGAAAACCCTCCACTGCATTCGCACTGTGGAATTTTCATCTGGGTCAAGACTAATGTACACAAGAGGATCTGTTTAGGTCGCATTAGTATTATGTCAAAAGTCACTTCAGTAATCTACTAGGTGACGTTTTGAGATTTCGGGTCGACTTTTAGCAGGTGATTATCTAAATGTCTCTTGAACACATGGTAGGGGGATTTATGACATACGTCGACAAAGAATTTCATTGGCGAATGACTGCGAGAAAAAGGAAGAGCGTTGATTGGAGTGGCACAGTCCCTTTTTAAGATAGCAATCGTGTCGTCTGAGATTAGTCTTTGCTGCTATTTCGGAAGGAGTTTCCCTCTTGAAATCCAGATCGAGTCCTCTGAGCAACTGAAACGTTGCTATAAGGTCACCTCTGTCCTGCCTGCAGGGAAGATAGATATTCAAGGTGGGCAGGCGCCGCTAGTACGTAAAAGTGTTGAGTTCATGATCAGCCTTTGTAGCACCTCACTGCATACCTTCACTAATATCTATATCCTTCCGAAGCCACGGCCGCTAAGCCTGTGTCGCATATTCCAGGCGCTGCCGCTTAGATGCCCATATACCATACCGAAGACATCTGCATCCAAGTTAAGAAACGTTCTTCGTATCGCGCTTATAG
This sequence comes from Spirometra erinaceieuropaei, assembly GCA_902702965.1. NCBI lineage: Eukaryota > Metazoa > Platyhelminthes > Cestoda > Diphyllobothriidea > Diphyllobothriidae > Spirometra > Spirometra erinaceieuropaei. The sequence goes on along the minus strand of CACRXP010000351.1, from coordinate 569,511 downwards.
TTGACATTGCCCGCGCTCCGACTTTAGAACACTGCAAGGAAGCGCTTAAGTCGTTTCTCATGAATACGCTAGGGTCTTGTTGCACATCTACGGTTTCAAGTGGTTGATTTTCTAGGAGATACTGTCGTGAGGGTGCATTTATTATTCATCTTGCTGATACTGTGTGCATAACCACACATTTGGACGTTGAATTTCATGCACCAGTTCTAGCTCTGTGTGTGCAGATTCTCTACGTCCTCTTGTAGTATCTGGGAATCGTTTTCATCTTTTATCACCCTCCTTAGTTTAAGATCATCTGCAAAGAACACTGTATCCGATTTCACTTCCCCCAGCAGATCATTTGCATAGATAATAAATAGGAGTGGCCCAAGAACTGACCTTTGTGGGACTCCACCCTTAATAGGCGCCCATTCTGACCAGTAGCCATCCGCAGTAACTTTTTGTCTACGACCGTTTAAGAAATCTTGAATCCAGTTCAGGAGAATTCCTCTTATCCCTACATCTGACAACTTTCGAATGAGTCGCTTATAAGGAACGCAATTAAACGCCCCACTGAAATCAACGTAAATGACATCTACTGGGTGTCCTTCCTCCATGGCCCTTAACCGATGTTCGAACGACGTAAGCAGGCTTGTGAGGCAGGACCTCTTCGTATAAAAACCATGTTGAGCTGAGCTAGTATAACAGCGAATCTATCGAACAATGTAATTGATTTTTGACTATTCTTTCCATCAGCTTACAGCAAGTGCATGTCAGGCTGGTCAGTCGGTAATTGGTGGGATATAGCCGTGATGCTCCCTTATGGATGGGTACGACATTTACCAACTTCCATGTGTGAGGAAGTTTTCCAGCTTCGAGTGATTTTTGGGAGATTATACAGTGTGGTTCTGCTAACTCTTCAGCTAGTTGACGCAGGAGTGCACCTGGAATCTCATCTGATCCAGATGACTTGATCGGATCTAACTTATTTAACTCTGCCAAAACTAGCTGCGGTGTAAATAACACTGTGTTCACAGGTGGGCCGTTGACGAACTGTGGCAGAGAACAGGACTGGAGGGATGGTTGCGTGGTATAGATGCTTTTGAGGAATTCTGAACAGCAATAGCTCTGTCTCACAAACGCGGCTGTATCTCCACTATCCCAGGGAGTCGAAACACACTGCAGCGCACCAACCAACAAAAGAACTGAGCGACAATACCTTTAGAGACTATGAATGCCCAAACAATTTTATTGAGCAGATTAAAAGCCGAGGGGACAGATGACAACCAAAAGAGCAGCAATTTGATATCTGGAGGGTCATTCCCCCCATTGAAGAAACCTCCGGGGCGGCTTCTCGACTGTTACAAGTCACCAGAGTAAGCGTAGCTCATCGACTCGAGGCAACAATTCGTCGTCGTTTAATGCAACCTGCGGACATGCTACCACTCATCGAAACTTCGGCGGTTGTCTACAAGATAAACTGCAATAATGTGGACTGATAATACATTGGAGAAACCGAACGAAAATTCCAGACCCGCCTACACGAGCGCAAAGTGGCAACTCGGGGTGATACCTGTAGATTGTCCTTTACTCTATGTCCCTTACGCTACCAGTTGCTGCCGCCGACAAATATTTTTAGTTTATGTCGTACTTTCCTGTTCTTATTCCCCGCTCCTCCTCCCCTGGAAATCATTCTCCTTCTGCTTTCATGTGTCATTGCCTCGGAAGCACGTAATATGTGGCGGTTTTGATAGTGTTTCTGTCTTCCATGCCTCAGGCTGCGATCAGTCCCGCGTTCTGTGTAATGATATATTTCAATAGCAGTTACATTCTGCTTCCCATGCCTGCTATTGTCCGTTGTCAACTTTGGTGTTTGTTGCGCTTAAATCACGCACAATTTTATGCCTTTTTCTCTCAATGAGACCGCCCCCGTGTCACTACGTGGACGCTTGGATGAACACAAACCTGTGTTGGCGCTACGTTAACCCTGGGATCACAGTCCTCTGTACAAGCGGTAACCTGATTCTTCTCTTCTAATGTCCCCCACTGTGAACACTGTAATGGACTTATGAATCATTCTTGAAAGAAGATCGCCTAGTACTTCGAGTCGCATTTTATTTTTAAAGTCTTCCGAATGCTTATACCTCAACCGGCAATCTGCCCTCTGGTCGATGTCAGTCATCGGTAAACCCTTTGCTGTTAAATCGACTCTGTACTTTATCCTCAATCTCCTAGCTGGGAAAGGACTGGCCATTTAAAGCTGATCAGGATTTGAAAGATTAGTATCAATGCCACTGAGACTTCATCCTCCTTGCCTTCGTAAGGCAGACCGATCGTTTTGACTCCTCTTGTTCACCTTCCCTGAACCAAAGTCACATTCCGAAATCCAGAATAGTTATGTGCTTGATTGATCCGACTGTTAGTTTGCCTTGATCGAATCAGACTATATAGATAAATACTTCTGGCAAGTTCTTTCAAACTGGCTGACATGAATTCTTGTGCGAACCAGAGCAAAGAATCTGAAACAGCACCGTTAGTTATTTTACCTTCGATCTTTGTTGATGCCTCATCTTTAGAGAGGACAGACACATCAGAGACCTTGGAGGCATCAATGTTGTTTGTATTCAGAGGTACAATCTTGTGCAATTTTTATACGCCCTTCCTAACCTACACTCGACGTTTAACAAGACAATTGTTAAAAAACATTAATTCCTGACTTCTCAGGCCTATTTCTCTTTTGTCCGTGATTCTTCAAAAAAGTAGTCCCAAAACCTCACGCATGTTTATTTTTTCGATACACTGGATGTTGCCTATGTTTATGTCCTCTTAGGCACCCAATTGCTGGCGTCAGCCTTAACTAAGAAGATGGCGACTTCTGGGCAGCTTGGCGGATCCGCTGAAGAAAGTCAGGTCACGGTGAATTCCTCCGACCCGGAGAAGGTAATGGTCGCGCCGTCAGAACCGTCGGCCGCAGTCAAAATGGATTTCGCCGGTCCCAGTGAGGTGACGGACATCCTGAAAAAGTCGCCACAAGCAGTTAAGGTCAGGAAAAAGACGAAAAGTGCATCTTCTTGTCTCCAGTTTCGACCCAACTATTTTGTCTGCCAACGCATCACGAACTCAGAGCTTCTCACTGGGCTCACTCGAATTATTGAGCATGTCTGCTCAAAGCAGACGATTTATGCCCGTTTCGCCTATTCGTCTGCCCGATTGCACCTGACTTGGTGCACGTTTTATGCTGCAGATAAGCACGAGGCAGAGCGGGCCCTGGCCTGCCTTCATACTGCAAGGACTGATCTCTGGCAGCTCGCCCCAACAGAGTCCTTCAGAGTAAAAGGTGTAGGTCAGTTCAGTGGGCATTTATTGTACGCTTCTGTCATTCCTGATCCGACGCTTGCTGCTTTTGCTGAGAAGATACAGGCACTTCTCCAATCTGAGAACATAGCAACTCCTGGAAACAACCATCCTTTCACGCCCCACCTGACCCTCATAAAGGTGATTTTGAAGTGCTTACTACTGTTGACACTTCAGTACACTTATTTTTTATTAAGGCAGTGAACGTTTGAATATCAACGCCGAAAGGATGGGTTGTCCGTTTATGCAAGTTAACTTTTATTCCTCTGCAAAGTTCCTGACCGAGAGCTCCAAGTACACGTATTTTGAGTTTTCCGATCATCAGTTAACCTCAGATTCAAAATATTTCAAGCTTATATATACTACTCACCTTTAAGTTAGCAGTTACTACCTAGCCGCTTTGATCTTCCCTTATTTTTCCCTTGATTTAATGTCCTTATGTTTACTGCTTTGCTCTAGAGAAACCCAAAAGCAAAACGAATATTTAAGTCAAATTCGATTGACTCTGACCTCCTGACAGACTTCCAGGAGACGTACTTCGGTGATCAAGCCGTTGATTCACTAGATATCTGCGCCATGCACTCCACCAGGAAAAAAGATGAATTCTACGAACTTGTTGGCAGCATCCGCTTGAAGAACGACTCTTGATACTTTTTAGTTTTCACCAATTGCTTTTTTGAGTCCACTTTCATTTCTAACTGTTTTTTACGCACCAACGTATGCCACACTACTTGCTACCATTAATCCTATTTTCTGAATTCTATGCTACTTGAGATGCAATTTTTGTCGGTTTCAAAAGAGCAGCCTTTACCAGTCTTTTTTCCTTGTCATCTGCAACTTGCCTGTCTGACACAATCATTTTTACCTACAATTCCGGATCCTTGTTCCCAGACCTCTAACATGACACACTTTCGCGACCATAATAGACGAAGTATTCGGGAGGCCTTTTCCTTAGCAGTCTGGTCTCTTTACTCGAGCTTTAGGTATTGTTTCTGTAAACCTTGCTGATGTACATTTAAGACAATTTTTACCGCTATAGCCAATAGAAATGAGAAACTCGTCCAGCGTCAGATATCCTGACGTGAACTCTGGCACTTCCACGCATGTTAGATGTATTCCGCCCACGCCACTGATGTGTGACATCCTGGTGCTTGTGTTTGTGGCGCGCGCAGACAAGGTCACTATATATGTCAGCCACCGCGGCTATTTACCGAACCAGCCAACGTACCGGCTCGAACAGTGGCTGAGGTCTGGGAATGGGAAGGAGAAGTGAGGTCGACGACTCGGCACATTTTCCTCAATATAAATACTCTGACGCACTTAAAGCTATCAACCTGAGCTAAAACCCAAGGTTGCAAACTACGGGATAACGTGGAACTCGCAGTCGGTCCGGTGTGTGTTTGTGCGCAGTAGCCGGCTGGGGGTCTAAGAGTCAGGCTGCAATGGCTCCAGCTTAGTGTGGCCTTTATAGCACCCCCAAATAGTGGGATCCGACTCGGGTGTGGCGGCACGCCTAGAAGCAACTCCGGCCTCGCCAGCCGCCCGCGCCCTCTCCTACCTCCGGTTTACTTGACTATGTCTTGACAGCGAACCCGGCTGATGGAGGAGGAGGAGGGCGTGCGGTAAATGTTGTGGAAGTATATTGTCACTAGAAACGAATTCACGCGCAGGTCACCGTGCCTGTTGAGGACCAAAATGCGCCATAATTCCATCTTGGACTTATGAGAGGGCGGAGGACGCTCCAATGTTTTTCTGGCATTTCCTCCCCATCAGTCTCTATAATAGCGCGACTAGAACGTAATACCACGGTCAGACGGGCATATAATTATTCCCCCTCCCCATGCCCCAGAAAAACCACAGCTAATTGTATCCCATGAACTCGGAAACCTCCAACGAACTTCCGCGCCGTTGTTCAGTGCTGTGTGGAATATTTGCAAGAACGTCCCCACCAGAACCAGCCCACCAAACATGACGTCACATAACGGCGTACACATTTGAAAATCGAGCTAAATGGAAACAGAACTCTGCGTCGCTCTGCGCCAAATGGACCTACCATTCATAAGAAATCACTAGATAGCCCACTGCAGTCGGACTCAGTAGTGCACCATTAAATGACCGCCACTAAAAGTAGAGTTGCAGACTGCACTCTGTCTGGGCACGTCCCTAAGTAACAATGTGCTCCAATCAAAAACATAGTCCTGCCGTACAGTTTATGTTGACTGTTAACTCTCCCGCATCACATTCGGCCTGACAAAAGGACTTCCTTGGACTACTTCTATCGATCCCTTACCTCCTGCGTTACCGCCACACAGAACCACTCGTATTGCCTGGCAGAAAAGTATCCTTGTAAGGCGCCGGCCTGGAGCGGAGTTAAGACGGTACGTCCTTATCGTTGCGCGAGTTCGCGCTCCTCTCTCTCTCTCTCTCAGGTTTAGGAATGTCATTTGCAGCATGCGTGACAGACCTTTGAGCGGCACGAGGACTGCAGCGGGTCGAGAGACTGACTACTCACCGCCACCGTTGGCGGCACGGCAATATTTCGTGCGCTAAAGTGCAAATAACAGTGGTGCGGTAAAAGCGCTACACACCAGGCACGGTGCTGCATGAGGCCGTACTGCAACGATTAATGAAACAATGTGAGAGGGAGAGAGAGAATGCCTGCGGTGCCAGGTGGCAGACCAGCATCAAGCATCCTGAGGCTTAACTGCACAACCGAGTATCACGTACCATATTCTTTTCCCGGACGATAACTCCGACAGTGAAGCAAGTGAAAGTATGCATATGACCCACTGAAATGGCTCGATCCCACGAGGGTCGCTGCGAGAACGGTAAAGGTAGGCGATTGTAATCAGAGAAGGTTAGATAGAAAGGCATGGATTTTCTTATCAGAACTATAAATATGTTGTGGGGACAGTATGAACACTCTTAACCAATTTTTGTCGGTTTGACGAGGCAAAACGCCTTAGTTG
>CACRXP010000351.1:544322-559820 GCA_902702965.1 Spirometra erinaceieuropaei | reverse complement strand
AACATGTAGAAATACCGCGGTAATTGTTTCAGTAATTTCGGTCAGAGTGCATGTGGGAAGTTGAACGACCAAAATCAGAAGTTTGCCTACAAAGAAGAAGTAGAGGAGGAAGAGGCGACTGTCAGAGAAAGAATTTTCTCCTCCGCCCGAATTCCAGGATACTCACTCAAACTCACAGTCAAAGACAGTCACAGACAGGGATGATGAAAGCACAGAGGCAGCAATTGCCATGCTACCGCATAATCGTCATAAGTGCCACATGCGGCATTCATCGCAAATAGCCGTACTTAGCGCGACGATTGCCTACTTGCCCGCATATTATTCGTACGCCGCCGCAATTTCATCATCGCTGTCTATTATTGGCACAGTAATTACCCGCCCACTTGGCTCACTGATGCTTCACTGGTAGTGGTGTTCGCCCGCGTCCTCCACCCGTGGGGCTAATTATTTTGCCCAGGCATGGAACATGCAGGACACCGGTCAGTGACTGCGGACCGAAAAAGCACAAGCCAAGCAGCTTGCGTCTCACTCACCGTAAGAATTTCGACCTCATTGCGCCTGAATGCGCGATACGATGCCGTTGGATGAACCGTGATCTGATATTTGGCAGTGGCAATGTCCGTGGAACATCTGATCCGGCCTAGTGCATCAGCATCAGAAAGCGTACCCCGGTCGGTAATACACCCAAACCATGCTGTCGGATCTATGCACTTTTGCTTGCGGTTGCTTTGAATCAAGTTCGACCCATGGAAGTGTTATCCTTCTCTGTGTAGTGTACATTAGGCCCTGAAATTCGCAAAACATTCAACAAAAGCCTTCGTAGACTATGCTGAAATACTAACAGTTATGAAGTATATTAACAAAATACTTGATACACGTCGGAATGCTGCATTTCCACTGACAATCCTGTCATCCACCTAGGGCGATTCGATATGGAAAACTAGCGCTTAAATACTACAGACCTGTTCCACTGACTTCGGATTGTCTTCTTCTGTCTGCTTATGCCTGATCAGTCCGGTCTCTTTCTTAAAAATCCTCGGGAGTTCTGAGTACAGACAGTTAATTTTTTGAGGTTGTCTCCCGTTTCCAATTGGTTAAAGAATCTAACCACAGGACAGCGGTGGAAAACAAGTTTATATACTGGCGGTTCATGGTGGCCATGCCACAGCGTTACCGTCGGGCCTTGGGGCAGACCTCATCTCTCCGCACCTCGGTCACTGGTCTGTCACTGCTGGCCTGTGACAGGTAGCTGACCCTCTCTCTGGCTTTCGCTCGCCAACCACCCAGCACTTGCGGGCGCGCCAGAGAGCCAGTATCTAGGCTTTCCGATTCTCGTACGGTGGATTAACAAGAAGTAATCCCCGTAGTATATTTCGTCCGAAATCAGTACATGAAAATTCAAAATACTTCACTTTAAGAGGTCCTCTAATCGCGTGTTTATCAAAATAAGATCGCCATTCGAAAAACAACGGGTAGAATTTTGTGTTTCATAAGGCTACTATAATAATAATTTCTATGATGCCATAGGAATGCACGCTAGGTCGCATACGAGAAAAAATATTGAGCTTATATGTTTCAAAGGTTGCAAGTCTAAGACGGGTACGGACTGTAGAAATATGAATCACATCCAGACACATATCTTGTGCTTTGGGATAAGAGTGAACAACCGAACCTCCGAAGGTGACTTGTCGTCGAACTGAAAAGGGAACTCGCCTCAGGAGTCCACAAAGGACGTCGCCTTGGCAGCAGAGAAGGAAAGTTATACGACGCAGTTTGTTTTGGCTGTTTTAGCCTACGGTGAAAAATTGGCCTTCCCAGCAGGACGTGCGAATAGGAACGCCTCCCTGTCATACAAGTGGCCTTGCGTTAAATTCCAGACTGGTCGCTCATTTGCCTGTCCAAATCATAACTCAAACCTTAAGCGTAACCCTAGACCACAGTAATAATGTGGGTTCTAATCACTAGGCATTTCAGACTACCTGCATTGTTTGACTCGCACTCGAATGCAACAGTTTGTTTCCTGCATACACGAGGGTTGACATTGTAACCTTAACCAGAACAGTCGCCAGACTAGTAAAAAAAATCATTTTCCACTGCGAGTGAGGACAATGACAGCTTGACCGTCGTGACCGACGATGTCCACTGCGTACTCCTCAGCAGTGTGAATTAGTTTAAAGTGACACTATACTGCCATAACATCTACCGCACTCTTTCCTCCTTCCTCACCCGAGCTCGGTGTCAAGACATTGTCCAGTAGACCGGAGGTGGGAGAGGGCGCAGACGGCCGGCGCGGCGGGAGCCGCTCCTAGGCGTGCCGCCACACGCGATTCGGATCCCACTACGTTTGAGTGCCATAAAGGCCACACTAAGCTGGAGCCATTGCAGCCCACCTCGTAGACCACCAGCCGGCTACTGCACACAAATACGCACACTGAGCTGAGCGCGTTGCGTGGTGCTGCCCTCATTAAACCGACAAAAATTGGTTAAGAGTGTTCATACTGTCCCCACAACATATTTATAGTTCTGATAAGAAAATCCATGCCTTTCTATCTAACCTTCTCTGATTACAATCGCCTACCTTTACCGCTCTCGCAGCGACCCTCGTGGGATCGAGCCATTTCAGTGGGTCATATGCATACTTTCACTTGCTTCACTGTCGGAGTTATCGTCCGGGAAGAGAATATGGTACGTTATACTCGGTAGTGCAGTTCTCTACCAGGTGCTTGAAGCTGGTCTGCCACCTGGCACCGCAGTCATTCTCTCTCTCCCTCTCACATTGTTTCATTAATCGTTGCAGTACGGCCTCATGCAGCACCGTGCCTGGTGTGTAGCGCTTTTACCGCACCACTGTTATTTGCACTTTAGCGCACGAAATATTGCCGTGCTGGCAACGGTGGCGGTGAGTAGTCAGTCTCTCGACCCGCTGCAGTCCTCGTGCCGCTCAAAGGTCTGTCACGCATGCTGCAAATGACATTCCTAAACCTGAGAGAGAGAGAGAGGGGAGCGCGAACTCGCGCAACGATAAGGACGTACCGTCTTAACTCCGCTCCAGGCCGGCGCCTTACAAGGATACTTTTCTGCCAGGCAATACGAGTGGTTCTGTGTGGCGGTAATGCAGGAGGTAAGGGATCGATAGAAGTAGTCCAAGGAAGTCCTTTTGTCAGGCCGAATGTGATGCGGGAGAGTTAACAGTCAACATAAACTGTACGGCAGGACTGTGTTCTTGATTGGAGCACATTGTTACTTAGGGACGTGCCCAGACAGAGCGCGGTCAGGGACTGTATTTTGCCTGTGGAAATGCGGCATTCCGGGTTGTACCAAGTATTTTGATGATATTTTCATAATAGTTGGTATTTCAGCATAACCTACGAAGGCGTTTGTTCAATACTTTGAGAAATTTAGTGCCTGTTTTATACTACGCAGAAATGTGGTCAACTGGCTAACGCTTCCATAGGTCGAACTTGATTCGAATGAACCGCAGGCATAAGCACTTAGACCTGAGCACTTGGTTTGGATACATAACCGACGTGGGTATGCGTGCTGATGCTGATGCATGAGGCCTCATCAGATGATCCCTATTATTTGCCGCTGCTCGGTCCATTACGTCGTGGCTCGTCTTGTAGAATGCGTAATGTTATTGAGTTATGGAATTATAATGTGCAAATTTTATGGTTTCCGGACGAAGATGTTTTCGAAGTCACCCTTTTGTATGATTCTGGATGTGTAATATACATTTAAGAGTATGGATCTCTCTTTTGGTTTCTTTCCTCATTCATCGTGTACCTACATTTCTGCTAATAATTTCACGACGATGTGATTTTTGATTAGTAAATGTATGGTAGCTGGACAGATTAACATTCTTGGGCATTCGTACTGTAGTCATTGTTGACTGCACTCAAGCCTTGTACTTCCTATCGTGTGTTCGAGTCCTTCAAAGGGCGCTGAGTTCTTTACATTGTGACCTACTTAAATTAGCAACTGTTATGATACGGAGGACTAAAGCTCTAATTAATATGTACTACGTTTACTGCTTAAATATACTGAGTAGACGATATAGTTAAATTTTACTGGAGTATCCCAGAGCAGGCAGTTATGTTTATGATTTGAGCGCCTGCCGAGTCAGGTGAAATTGCCAGAGCCTAACAAGTAATCCGAAGCTTGCAAGACGATAAGTCGCTTGCCATCTGTTAGCCTCTACCGCGGAATGCTTTGTATTCTTGGCAGTTGAGTACCACCACCGTGAGTGCCCAAGTTAATTCGGCTTCCCCGTCACGACAAAGGGACATGTCGTAGCTTCAGATTGAATATCTCCTATAACAGTGACTCTGGATCGCTTGGATGGAGAAAAAATGATCGTTGAGGCGCTGTGAGGCTTGGAGATCCTAGTTTTCATGTGACGTCTGAAGGTTATGATGCGAAGAATAACATCGATAGCACTATGCGGTGCAGTATGTTCGATGAGACCACTGTACCTACGGCGGATAGATCCTAGTATAAAATCGTAATTCAACTGAAAGGTAGTTCTTGTCTCCTCCCTACTCCAGCCCGAGTCTTTCTAAATTCGAGAACTTTTACAGTTGGTGGACTGCATTGTCGGTAAAATGACAGCAAGTAGAAGACGGTTATATTTCGTATGTCTTCGTAATTTTATTGAAAAGATATAATGCAGAAAGTGTGGAATGCCACAAGTACATTCTTATAGCTTCATATTGACAGCCGGCGGGGACGGTAACCGATGTGAAAATCCTGGTTCTTGTGATGGACGGTGCTAGTGCGTTGGAAGGAAATGGGAATGGAACTAGCTCTCCAAATGAGAAGTTATAACTATCCGCGTAGCACGTTTTGCGTGAGCGTCCTCCGGCCTCTTCAGACGCCCTGTGAAAGCAGTCACCAGTTCGTACAGGTCAAGAGTTCTGACTTCGTTTTACCACACAAACGTCTTTGTAGCAGCAGCCAGCGACGTACCTATAAAAACATCGCATAATTTCAAGCTAAAGAAGCTTTCTTCCTTCGTTTTCTTTTGAAGTTTATGTATATTGTGATTTTGTGAGCATAGAGCTGTTGTCCAATGGAATGCGCAGGTAGGAAAGAAGTAAATGATCGAGAACAGCAACCAGTTGTTTATTTGTTACGATGTGGCTTGGTAGCCCCACGCACTCCCAATAGTTTCTCTTTTGCATACAACTACTTCACCTCGTTGCCTGCGCGTTCCCCGGCTCCACCTGTAAAAACCCCCGTTACCACCGGTCGCGTATTAGAAGTGACTGGTGTTTGTTTACTTCAGGTGGGGCTACCAAACCACATCCGACCGTTTATTTTTCTGTGCATTCGAATTCGTGTAGGAGTCCATCGTCAGGGGGCGACAACATCAGCTTTTCACGCGACAGTCATGGAAGGTATTAGCCAATCAGTAGTCAGTGCTGCAGGTCGGCAGATTACCCCGCAGGACTCTGCATGCCGACGCCAGATCAATACACCGACTAACCGATTTCATATCTGGGACCTAAGCTTCAATCAGTCCTCTGATTGTCTTACATAGGGCACGTGCAATTATCTTGATGGCCGCGAGGTTGAACTCGTGACACGTTTCGAAAACGTGGACAGCCACTTGTGACAATTCGTCGACCCTTTCGCACAGTCAGCTTACGTTCGTGTATGCACGATCACTAACATGCCTTCAGTCTTACTTGTTTAATTACAAGGACAGTTTGCGCATGGGATACGATGCACTTCAACAGACTGCTCCTTCTGATTTAATAGATCTTTATCTCTCATGACTCTCATGCGCATGACAGTTTGAACCGATGCACACTTTCAAAGCCAGTTCTCCAGTTATGCGCACGGTGACCTTTAAAAGTCCTTTCATGTATGGGGGCAGAGCGTGCCATACCACTGGCGGTGTTTCCCATGTGGTCCTCCAAGGGCGAACATGTGGCCATCTGCCTTCGAACAGCCATTCCACATAAATTGGTCACGAGAATGTCGGACGTCACATGTATTTTTTTTTTCCGGGTCGCTTGGAGGGCGTTCTCACGCAGCCTCGTTTGTTGTTCCAAAAACAGAGAAGCTGCCTGGTGTTCGTTGCCTTCCTGTCTCTATTTCGCCTGTAGGAATTCGCTTGACGAGCGAATCAAGGAAGGGCAATTACTGCTCCTGCTCTTCTTCCCTCGTGAACTTTATATCATGAACTATTGCGTAAAGTAGGCTATGGAAATTCTACAGTACATTCCTCCTGACGATAAAAAAAACGTGTCGTCAACCTAACGGCGGCAAAATATCAGCCCCTGCTTGTGGCTCTTGTATGACTAGTTCTGCCACTAGATCGGGCATCGTTGAGCCCATAGGAGTGCTTTTGAGCTGCTTATAGTTACCGCCAGCTAAAGTGAAGTAAGTTTTCGACACAAATCGGACAGCCTCATGAGATGATCGATTTTATGCAGGCTCCGGGTCTCTTCGTATGTCTCTTCAAATTTCTTGTTGAAGAATTCGTGTACCAAATTTGGTAGGATAAATGTAAATACCGATGTCACGACAAGAGAGACCATGTATTCTTCCGACTGAATTCTCCCATCTCGAAAGTTTACAAGGAATTCGGAGGCTGGTAAAAACGAGGTGGTCGGATTGTCTTGGAGGACCCTTAGTTTCCCGTATATTTACCTTTGCCAAATTACAGGTATAGCTGCCTTTAAGACCAACAATTTGCTGCAGTGGAGCATTCGGTTTGTGGATCTTTGGCAGATCACCAAGCAGACTCTCGGCACTCGGTGCCTCACAAACCATGTTGAAAATCGAAAATTCGCCGTAATTCGCGAACAGCAAATGTACTTAGGAAGGTAGAACTGAAAGTACGTACGGCCGATTGTATACAGTGCTAAACATGCTGTATAAAATGTTCTCCTCGTCATATAAAAACTGCAATTTTGTGCCTGCCAACTGTCAACAGTTGCCTACAGCTACCCGCATTATAGTTACACAAAAAGGAAGGGACAAACAAGTGAATGAGAGTGAATAAGAGCAAGCGCTGCTTAATATGCCTAGTGCGTAAAATGTCCTGCAGAAGACGTATGCCGATGTACGGCCGAATTGTTAGTACACGGAGTTCTTCACGGCATACTTCGAATTGGAAAAATTCACTGTCGAAAACATCCACAAGTTGGAATAGAATAGGCCATAGTTCTGTCTTGGACTTATGATAAGGCGAAGGGCGCTCCGCTGTAGCGTGGCCTTTCCTCCATATCAGTCTCTAAAATAGTGTGACTAGAAGGTAATCCCACGGTCAGACTTGCATATTATTATTCCTCCTCCACCCGCCCCAGAAAAACCACAGCGCATTGTATCCCGTGAACTGGGAAACCTCCAACAAAATTCCAGCTACGTTGTTGAATGCTGTTTGTAATATCTGCGAAAACCTCGCCACCAGAACCAACCCCGCAAAAATGACGTCAAATACTAGCACCGCCACCGTTGGCAGCACGGCAATATTTCGTGCGCTAACGTGCAAATAACAGTGGTGCGGTAAAAGCGCTACACACCAGGCACGGTGCTGCATGAGGCCGTACTGCAACCATTAATGAAACAATGTGAGAGGGAGAGAGAGAACGACTGCGGTGCCAGGTGGCAGACCAGCTTCAAGCACCCGAAGGAGAACTGCACAACCGAGTATAACGTGCCATATTCTCTTCCCGGACGATAACTCCGACAGTTAAGCAAGTGAAAGTATGCATATGGCCCACTGAAATGGCTCGATCCCACGAGTGTCGCTGCGAGAGCGGTAAAGGTAGGTGATTTTAATCAGAGGCGGTTGGATGGGAAGGCATACATTTTCTCATCAGAGCTATAAATATGTCATGGGGGCAATATGAACACACTCAATCAATTTGTGTCGGTTTAATGAGGGCAGCACCACGCAACGCGCTCAGATCAGTGTGCGTATTTGTGTGCAGTAGCCGGCTGGTGGTATAAGAGGTGGGCTGCAATGGCTCCAGCTTAGTGTGGCCTTTATGGCACTCAAACGTAGTGGGATCCGAATCGCGTGTGGCGGCACGCCTAGGAGCGGCTCCCGCCGCGCCAGCCGTCTGCGCCCTCTCCCACCTCCGGTCTACTGGACAATGTCTTGACACCGAGCCCGGGTGAGGAAGGAGGAAAGAGTGCGGTAGATGTTATGGCAGTATAGTGTCACTTTAAACTAATTCACACTGCTGAGGAGTACGCAGTGGACATCGTCGGTCACGACGGTCAAGCTGTCATTGTCCTCACTCGCAGTGGAAAATGATTTTTTTTACTAGTCTGGCGACTGTTCTGGTTAAGGTTACAATGTCAACCCTCGTGTATGCAGGAAACAAACTGTTGCATTCGAGTGCGAGTCAAACAATGCAGGTAGTCTGAAATGCCTAGTGATTAGAACCCACATTATTACTGTAGTCTAGGGTTACGCTTAAGGTTTGAGTTATGATTTGGACAGGCAAATGAGCGACCAGTCTGGAATTTAACGCAAGGCCACTTGTATGACAGGGAGGCGTTCCTAATCCCACGTCTTGCTGGGAGGGCCAATTTTTCACTGTAGGCTAAAGCAACCAAAACAAACTGCGTCGTGTGTCTTTCCTTCTATGCTGCCAAGCCGACGTCCTTTATGGACTCGTGAGGCGAGTTCCCTTTTCAGTTCGACGACAAGCCACCTTCGGAGGTTCGGTTGTTCACTCTTATCCCAAAGCACAAGATATGTGTCTGGATGTGATTCATATTTCTACAGTCCGTACCCGTCTTAGACTTGTAACCTTTGAAACATATAAGCTCAATATTTTTTCTCGTATGCGACCTAGCGTGCATTCCTATGGCATCACAGAAATTATTATTATAGTAGCCTTATGAAACACAAAAGTCTCCCCGTTGTTTTTCGAATGGCGATCTTATTTGGATAAACACGCGATTAGAGGACCTCTTAAAGGGAAGTATTTTGAATTTTCATGTACTGATTTCGGACGAAATATACTACGGGGATTACTTCTTGTTAATCCACCGTACGAGAATCGGAAAGCCTAGATACTGGCTCTCTGGCGCGCCCGCAAGTGCTGGGTGGTGGGCGAGCGAAAGTCAGAGATAGGGTCAGCTACCAGTCACAGGCCAGCAGTGACAGACCAGTGAACGAGGTGCGGAGAGATGAGGTCTGCCCCAAGGCCCGACGGTAACGCGGTGGCATGGCCACCATGAACCGCCAGTACATAAACTTGTTTTCCACCGCTGTCCTGTGGTTAGATTCTTTAACCAATTGGCAACGGGAGACAACCTCGAAGAAATAACTGTCTGTACTCAGAACTCCCGAGGATTTTTAAGAAAGAGACCGGACTGATTAGGCATAAGCAGGCAGAAGAAGACAATCCGAAGTCAGTGGAACAGGTCTGTAGTATTTAAGCGCTAGTTTTCCATATCGAATCGCCCTAGGTGGATGACAGGATTGTCAGTGGAAATGCAGCATTCCGGCGTGTATCAAGTATTTTGTTAATATACTTCATAACTGTTAGTATTTCAGCATAGTCTACGAAGGCTTTTGTTGAATACTTTGCGAATTTCAGGGCCTAATGTACACAACACAGAGAAGGATAACACTTCCATGGGTCGAACTTGATTGAAATTAACCGCAAGCATAAGTGCATAGATCCGACAGCATGGTTTGGGTGCATTACCGACCGGGGTACGCTTTCTGATGCTGATGCACTAGACCAGATCAAATGTTCCACGGACATTGCCACTGCCAAATATCAGATCACGCTTCATCCAACGGCGTCGTATCACGCATTCAGGCGCAATGAGGTCGAAATTCTTACGGTGAGTGAGACGCAAGCTGCTTGGCTTGTGCTTTTTCGGTCCGCAGTCGATGACCGGCGTCCTGCATGTTCCATGCCTGAGCAAAATAATTAGCCCCACGGGTGGAGGACGCGGGCGAACACCACTCCCAGTGAAGCATCAGTGAGCCAAATGGGCGGGTAATTACTGCGCCAATAATAGACAACGATGATGAAATTGCGGCGGCGTACGACTAATATGCGGGCAAGTAGGCAATCATCGCGCTAAGTACGGCTATTTGCGATGAATGACGCATGTGGCACTTATGACGATTATGCGGTAGCATGGCAATTGCTGCCTCTGTGCTTCCATCATCCCTGTCTGTGACTGTCTTTGACTGTGAGTTTGAGTGAGTATCCTGAACTTCGGGCGGAGGAGAAAATTCTTTCTCTGACAGTCGCCTCTTCCTCCTCTACTTCTTCTTTGTAGGCAAACTTCTGATTTTGGTCGTTCAACTTCCCACATGCACTCTGACCGAAATTACTGAAACAATTTCCGCGGTATTTCTACATGTTCGGATGTGTTAAATATTAGTATGTGATTTAGCAGACACTAGTATTCCTATCTCAATTGACAGGTATTAAAGAAGCTTGGGGTGAAGCTGCAAAACTGGCCAGTGGGAAACGGAAATAATTAAAATTCTCTATCTGTTACCGCCCTCAACATCTGGCGATCTATGAGATGCGGACGAAATGTATGCGATTATTATATTCATAAGTGAAACCATGACCATCGCAAGCACCGAGAGTCCATTTTCACTGTGTGCTGCGGGGTTCTGTCCCGTCAAACCGGCACAAATGGGTTGAGAGTGTTCATACTGCCCACACAACATATAACAACATATTTAGGAAGATGGAATTATTTGGAAAACAGTAAACTTTATTGTGTAAATTTTTGAGACTGGTTCCACAGCTCGTCTTCGGGCAACGGGCGTGCGAAAACAATTGACTTCTAGACCGAGTCTGACAAATGATGCCAAGATTGGTTAAAGTCATCTTCTCGGGATTGGTTGAGTCAGTTTGGATCAGTCCTTAAAGATTTTGTATGTGGCATCTAGCTCGATAGGCCGGTTGATGCATGTCTCATCTGAGTGCATTGCCTCAAGGGAATTCGCGGCTCTTCCTTATTGGGCAGGTGCCAACAATGCGAGTGATGTCCCATGCAAATTTGTACCCAGTGTCCAATGTGTGCATGGCCACCTGGGATAGATGGTCGCGTCTCTTCACCGTTAATTGATGTTCATGTATGCGGCCTAAGACAGATTTCTCAGCTTGGACACAATAGACGGCATCGCAAAGAGAACATGGGATTTTTTAGACAACACCTTTATTTCGAGGTAGCCAAATCAGGCCTTAGGGTGTACAAGTTGTGTTCGTAAGAACAAACTGCGATAATGTAAGATAATGTGATATTTGAGTAGTAAATATAGAGTTGCTGGGCAAATTAACATTCTGAACCGTGCGCAATCCAGTCAGTGTTGACTATACTCAAGGGTTGTACATCCCGTCGTGTTTTGGAGCCCTAAAATCCCACCTTAAAAATATCAGCGACCAGCTTAGCCTACGCTGTTAGCTATACATGAGCATGCCAGAGATGGGATATTGGGTGTAAATATGGCTTCTCGCTGTACGAGAAAACGGCTTCGTAACTCTGAAGGAGACGTTCACGATTAAGTCAATATTGTCAGTAAGGTGGCTTTATACAGACGGACGTCCAAAACTATGAGAAATGCTACACATCAGGAACACTGTTGAAACATTGAGGAGTCTCCGCAACTTAGACCAAGAAGATAAGGCAGCAACAACTATTCATTCATTTATATTGCAATCTTATGGGGAAGAAGCCCATAAACAAGCGGTTTCCATACTTGTGTGGAAGGAGGAGAGAGTGTGGTAGATGCGGCGCATAAATCACTGTCCCTGTGTCCACGAAGTTGTTGGCTACACGCTTCCAACGTGTCCTCGATGTCAACGGACATTCCGGGCTCGAATCGGACTTGTTGGACATCTTCGGATCAACTGCGCCTCTCGAACGTCACCAACCATCGTCCCCCGCCTACCTCTTCCTCCTCCTCTCCCCCGCCAACTAACCCCGACAATTCTTCTGACCCACCACCTCCATCATCCTTTTCCTCCTACTTCTCCTCCTCCTGCTCCTCCTCCTCCTCCTCCTCCTCCTCCTCGCCCACTGCTCCAACGGCGGCCGCTCAGGCGACTGTCCCGCCCACAACAACCGCACTACCACCACCTCCCCTGACTCCAGGGATGAGGATCAGGACTACACCTGCCCTCACTGCGACCGTACCTTCACCTCACAAATCGGCCTGGTCGGTCACTTGCGAATCCATCGCACAGAGACTGGTGAACCAGTGCCTGGAGCACCAACCTACACCCACCGCACTCGCCTCCACTGCCCACACTGCCCCCGCACCTTCACGCGTCGCGTGGGTCTATTCGGCCACATGCGCATCCACGATAGCGGCCTTGATCGCACTGCCGACACACCCACCACATCCAACACATCCACTGTGCACACCCCCACCCTCGTCCCATCCGTCCGCGCCACCACCGCCTCCTCTGTAGCTAACACTGACACCGCCGACTTCTCATGTCCACACTGACAACGCACATTCACCTCACGCATCGGCCTTGTCGGTCACTTGCGAATCCATCGCGCAGAGACTGGCGAACCAGTGCCTGGAGCACCCACCTATACCCACCAAGCTTGTCTCAACTGCCCACACTGCCCTCGCACTGTCAGGCATCGCATGGGCCTATTCGGTCACATGCGCATCCACGACGACCTGCGGTAGACAACAGCCGGTCTCACAACACTTTCCCTCACTCCCTACCTCCTAACACCATCACCCCACCAGACATCAACACTCACACACCTCATGCACCCAACTGCCACCTCCCACGCAAGTGGGAAGTCCGCATCTCGACTCGGTCCCCATGCGGCTTCGGCTGCACGGGTGACTTGTGTCCGAGACTATCCCGACACGTCAAGCGTCGTGGATAGGATGGTTGCTGATTGACGCCCGCTCTCGGTTCACGCAGTTCGTCACGTTGTGTGTGTGTGTGTGTGTGTGTGTGTGTGTTGTGTGTAGTGGCGGACTGGTGGGCTGGGGACGGGCTGAAACAGCACCTTCCACGGCCCTCTCACGCAAGTGGGAGACACGCCGTTCTACCCCCGTTGTGTGAAATCCTGGTGTTTGTGTGTGTATGGGGGACCAGGTCGTGCTGTGGCGCGCGCAGTCATGGTCCGTCGACCATGACAGCCACCGCGCCCACTCCCCACTCCAGTCTGCTGACCGGCTCGGACAGCGGCTGGGGTGTGGGTGTGGGAAGGGAGAGTGAGGTCGACGACTCAGCGCACTTTCTCCTCACTATAAACAATCTGACGCGCTTGAAGCTATCATGGTGCGCTAAAAGCCGTGGCTTGGAAGGCTGCCAACTGACGGGATGACTTGTACCTCCTCCTCGATTGGTGATCTGAGAGTTAGGCTGCAATGCCTCCTTTTTAATGTGGCCTTTATGGCACTCCCATCACAGTGTGGGATCCGAGCCAGGCGTTCGCGGCACGCCCAGGTGCGGCTTCGGCCGCGCTAGCCTCCAAATCTCTGTTGTGTTGGTTGAAATCCTGGTTATTGTTGTGTGGACCAGGGGGTGTGGTGGAACGCCAAGGTGAGGATCCGTCCGAGCCATCCACCTGCGGCCTCCCCCGTCTCCGGTCTTCTTGACTCTGTCTTGACACGGGGTCCAGGCGGGGGAGGAGGAAAGATTGTAGGTAGATGCAGCGCAAGTCTACCGGCACTATAAACCCTTGCGCAAGTCACCGTCCCTGCTCCCACCGCTGCTGCAGCTGTGGGGCACACGGTGGACATCATCGAAAACGATGGTCGAACTGTGTGTTTCTGTGTGTTATCCATGGATATTGCCTCTCAATCGACAACTACGTAGAAGGAGATTTGACAAGTTTCCCATGCTCCAGTCTTAAAATATTCATGTTGATATGGACTTAGTGGGTTTCAATCAACCGAATGGTGTGGAATCTGTAGCGGCACAGCAGAGAGAATAAGTGCTCTGTGCGCTACAATTATCAAGTCAAATCCCAGATTGTGCGGAGAAGACAGAAGGAACCAGTATGAGGGATTTATTGTGCACAGAACCCGGAGTTGTCCTCTCAGGCGACAGTGGCTACTGGCGAAGCCAGGGCTGATGTTGACTGCGTACAGTCAGGCCTCAGAGTCCCTGGGATAATGGTGGCAGCCGATTTTGTAGGCTCGTGGGCCAAGCTCAAGTGGCGCCAGTCAGCGTGCGTGTTGCATTTGCCGAGGGGTGAAGTGCCAGTGGCTTGTTCCGCTGGTTGCAGGGGGTGGCGCGTTCAAGTGGCCGCATGGGCAGCTGCGACTGCGCGGACGCAGGTATGCCCGAGCTGTTGGTTGTGTGACTTCAGGTCACCTAGTCTGGGACGGCTCGCTGCAAGGGATGAATGACCTTGAGGCAGCGAGGTCTGGAACAATGACGCCAGACCGGTCATGATGTATGGCTGTTACAAATCTTATCCTTTATCCCAGTCTCCGAAATCTCGGGAGTTGGCAGCGGAGTGGTCATTGGCCAATAACCGTCAAATGACCGTGCTTGAAGAGAGGTAGGGTGTCATAGCCGCCAGCAGTTTGGGAATGATTTCAACCGAAGAAACGAGGTTAAGACCACTTTGCACTGGAGGGCTAGAACTACATCCTTGCAACTAGACGCTAAAACACCGACTGGAATACCATCTGATCCTAAGGTGTATGATCGTTGACAACACTGGATGGATAAAATTTCTTACTGGAAGCTGAAATACCAAACTTCCGGCTGGGCAGTGAGACAGCCGAGGTTTCAATAATGAATTTAGACAAGGCCACCTTATAATTATCAGCGATCAGCATACACTTCGCTCTTAGCTATACATGAGCCTCCCAGCAGAGGGGATATTGGGTGTTCCTATGGTTTCACTTTGTACGAGAAAAGGGCTTAGTAACGCTGAAGGAGACATCCCCAATTAAATGAATTTTTTCAGCAAGGTGTCTTCATGCAGACGGAAGTCCAATACTCTGAGAAATGCGGCACATCAGGAACAATGTTGAAACATTGAGGAGTCTCCGCAGCTTGCAACATAAAGATAAAGGAAGCAACAACTCGTCATTCCTTCCTACTATTATCTTATGGGGAAGAAGCCCACAAACAAGCAGGTTCAAGACTTTTGTGGGAGGAGGAGGGAGTGTGGTAGATGCGGCGCAAGTCTGCCATCACTATAGAGGAAATCACGCATAAATCACTGTCCCTGTGTCCACGAAGTTGTTGGCTACACGCTGTACATCGTCAGTCACCGTGGTCAATCTATTGTGAGTGTGTGTGTTTCGTTGAATATGCCCACCCACTGCCTCCATATCACTAATCAACTGGCCCAGCGACTGGAAGAACGGCAGTCTGCAGATGAAAATACCCTCCTGGAGAATCAATGACGCCAACTGCAGCACGTCGTCCATTCGACCACCCTGGATGCCCTCAGGCGCGCACGTCGTCAGCACCAGGACTGGTTCGATGACAACGACGCAGCCATCAGCAGCCTGTCCACCACAGAGAACAAGCTGCACAAGGCCAATATGAA
>CACRXP010000351.1:487492-498213 GCA_902702965.1 Spirometra erinaceieuropaei | reverse complement strand
GCCGCCTTAGAAATCGCGGAAATTCTAAGTCTTTCGACCAACCCATCTATCCTCACCTGACAGAGCATATTCCATCACATGTTGCGTGCATGCTCAGACTGTCAGACTCACTCTTCTACTTAAATCTAATCCCGATCAATAACGCTGGATGTAGAAACCATCACGGATGTCCGCATATACTGTGGTTTGGTCTCGTGTAATGAGTCGCGACTTGGGATCTGGCGTTGTTCCTTCTCACTGTTGTCGCGTGTTCGGCCATCCGCCTCCGCAGCAGTCTTCCGGTTTTTCCGACATCATTGGTTTGCCCACAACTAAACCAGACCCGGTAAACGACTTCAGATGTTTTCTGCCGTCGCAGTGGGTCTATCGACCTCAAGATCTGAGGCTTTATGTTTGCATGCGTTCTGTGCGCCACTCCAATTGCAAGGGGTGTAAGAAGGCGGCTAAAGCCTTTCGAGACATTATTCACATAAGGCAGAGCTCGCCAGAATCTGGGACCGTTTGGATTTTGTCTCTCGTCTCGTTTGTGCAGGCACTGGTTGCCGATGTTAAGCAGGTAGCCATTCGCTCTATGCACCCGTTGAAGGTATTTTAATTCAGCAACCTTGTCTTCCGGTTCACTGCAATGTGTCTCCATGCGCTGGTATAACACCCTTACGCAACTGCGATTGTGACTGACTGGGTGGTTGCTGTTGTACTTCTGTACTTGCACCGTGTTTGTCGTTTTCACGCATACTTTGGCTTTTTGTGGCGACCACAATCTTTGCGGCAGACGAGGACATTAGGAAAGGCCAGCTGGTTGTTTTCCTCTTCCTCCATCGCAAACTGTATGTCCGGGTACACGACTTTGTGCGGTTTTTTGAATGTCAACACCTGATCCCCTTCGACGACGACGAAGGTATCATCCAGATAACGGGCTCAGAATTCTGGTCTATTTGTCAGTCTGCCTGTCTTAAGTTTTAAAATGTGCGAAACCTGCGGTTGCACTGTTTGGAAGCGTCTGAAGCAAGTAGATTGGAATCGAATCGTTCTGTTCCGGGAAACTGCGTCATTCTTCAGTTGTAAGATGAATAAAAAGTCGGAGTCAGAATGACCACAATCACGTGAGCGGGGTAGCACAATCACAGTAGGATGAAATAAGCAGAATGGATGAATGTACCTGAAATGGACTTTATCCACCTCTTAATTAACTCATCGGAATTATACGGGGAACAGGGCAGTAATAAGTGCGGCAGAATTCAAGCAGGGCAATAAGTTAGCATGAAACCATGCCCCTGCTCAGCCGACATGCAGCATCCATTCTGACGGAGATGTCATTGATACTGGCGCGCTCGAGCACACTCTTCGAAACTATGCGAAGAAACCATCAACTGACTCACTGAAGTGGAAACGATTGATAACTCCCATCGCCCGCATCCATTCCCAGAGGGAATCTGAGCAGTTCAAATGCTGTACAATGAGGGATCATCAAGGGGGCCGTCATTCCATTCTCTGTCTACAAGTGTGGTGACCCCCTACTCATAGACAGGCTCATTTCGCTGTTGCCAGAAACGGTGGCTACAATGACACATTCTCCCCTCCCCCAAAGGTTTCAAGGATGCCACCATCGTGCGTGTAGACAAACATAAGGGGAACCTGCAACTCTGTGATAATCACAGAGACGTCTCCTTTTTCAACATTACAGCTCTTTTTTCCGTCTGCGTTCTATCCAATCGCCGTAACACACATATATGGCGGGACTTCCTCCAGAAACGCGCTGCAAACTTCTAAAGCACTGCGGGACCACAAACATGATTTTCTCAGTCCACCAACTATTAGAAAGTTAACAGAAAGTGCAAACTAACCTCTACGTCACCTTCATGGATCTGATGAAGGTCGTCCTAACGGTGACTCGCAATGGACTCTTTAGCATCATTATGAAATTTCCGTGTCCAGAGCTATTCACGCTAATTGTAAGACGAGATTATGGTGCGCGTCACGGTAAACGGGACAGTCTCGAGGGCATTGGCAGTGACGAATTGGGTGGAACAGGGCAGTGTATATGTCCCCACCCAATCCATTCTCATGTTCTGCACAACGCGGATATGTGCCTACACTCAGGAGCAACCCAGGAATCTGCATCGCCTACCGAATCAACTGTCAACTGCCCAACATTTGACGCTCCAAGGCATCCATGTGGGTCTCGTAAGATCGACTTTCCTAATCTGTTCGCGGATGGCCGCACGCTCAACACCGTAAGGAAGACAGACATGCATCGGAGTATGGGCCTCTTCGACTCCGGACGCAACAAATTCGGCTTGATTATCAGAATTGGAATGACAGTGGTCTTGCACCGACCGACGCCAAATGACGACTACACCGAAGTCCGTACGAACATTAGTGGAAATCGACTTACAGCAGCAGACAGGAGCGCACACCTTGGGAGTACGATTTCAAGAAACATCAGGATCCACGAAAAAGCCGTCGTTCGGATCTCTAAGAACAACCAAGCCTTCGGCCAGTCACAACACACCGTTCAGAATTGTCGCAGCCTATTTCTGAACATTAAACTTGTACACACTTTTATTCGGCATGGCTTTGATGGTGCCTGATCTAGCCGGAGTGGATGATGTCACCTTTTGTGCTTAATGCAATGACAACTGAAGCAGAACGTCCGTCTCGCGAGGATGTATGAGGAACTCCTACCAAAGTCACTTCTTTGAGGCAACAGAACCACCGGTGCCCGCTGACATCTTGGTCAAAGACGACGCTACGAGGACACCCTGTAGACCTTCCTCGAGGGCTTGCAAATTACTCCTTTTTACACTGGACGACGTCACTGACTATCGGCCAGCGTGGAGAACAGCAGTGAAGACTGGAGTAACAATCTAAGAAGCCGGTTGAGTCGCCGCTGACAAAGCCAACCAAGCGACTCGTAATCCTCAAACTCCGCGGACCAATAACACAAATACCCAGCCCCATTCTATCGTATCCGAGTTGTAATCGGACATTCTGCGCATGGGTTGATCTAGTCGGACATCTCCTGACCCAATGCAGTAACAACACGAGGACTTCACCCACCGACTTCGGAGGCCTCTCCACCACCACTCCCTGCTGCAGCCCCACGACGGTCTCGACGACGACGACGACCACCACCACCGCCGCCGCCGCCGCCGCCGCCACCACCACCACCACCAATGGTGTGAAAATTTCCGATATCTCGACGCCCATAATCATCCATTCTAACCCAATTTCCGCGGGGAAGGTAGGGATTGGTGGCCATCTCAGGCCACCTCTATGTGCATCTACTCATTTACTTGCTCCTGTGAAGTAGGTTATATTGGTCACACTAATCGGCACTTATCCAAAAGAAGACGAGAACACCTCCCGGCATGGCTGAGAAAAGACGAAACTGGGAACACAAAGAGGGTCATTCTCGTATATTTTGTTGACTTCGGGCATCGTATGGGCTCCAAGGAAGCTTTTCGTGTGGTTTATAAGGTTCCCTCGGGCTGCCCTGAGTTATTGGGCTGGCATCTGTTAGCAAAAGCAGAAGCAGCTGCAATCAGTATACGAAATCCGGCCTTTTGAGCCCGTAAGAATATTGTTCATGGTCCGCATATACCGTGGTCAAAGGTCGACTAACAACATGCAACTCTCCGTGCCCTTCCGCCCCCACCGAAAGACCCACTGCCACGGCTAGAAACGTCTGGAGTCGTTTATCGGATCTGGTGCAGTTGCGGACAAAGCAACTACGTCGGAGAAACCGGAAGACAGCTCCGAACGGGAATCACCGAACACGCGGCAGCGGTGCGCAGAAATGACGCCAGCTCTCAAGTTGCGGCTCATTCGACGAGATCCAGCCACACATTAAAATTCGATGAGGCCGAAATTCTCGCAAGAGGTGACAACCGCGTGAGCCGGGAGCTACTGGAATCATGGTTTACTGGCCTCCAGTCCATCTACAAGTGCAACGATCTTTCCACTCCATATTGCGTGATAAAACTTCGCCTAGGCGGAGTAACGAGTCATGCGGGGAGGGCAGAGGTGAACACTTTTCCCAACACCGGGGTCGGCGCGTCAGATGGTCGAGCAATCATCACGCCAACATCCAACGCACGTGATGAAATTGCAGCAATTATCGACTCGAATGTCGGCCATCAAGCAGTGATCACACCCAGTGCGACGATCCCGGATGAAGAGGAGAGCCATGAATGTTCATAGGTATGCGGTAGCATGGCTACTGCATCCTATAAATACCGCAGCCCCTTGTGCAGCAACCACCCGTTTCTGCTTTTTTGTCTCTGATGATGGATTCGAGTAGGAATCCGAAACGTCAGGCTAATAAAGCTCTTGTCCAGGCGATCGTGTCTCCTTCTTCAAGTCAGTTACTGCGCCCAACGCCAACATTAGAGGGCTGACAGGCTGGGATAGTGGACTGGTGCCTGGGAGAGAGAGGGAGAGAGAGAGAGAGAGGGAGAGAGGCAAAGTCAACCCTGGGAACTGCGTCCCCATAGCACTCAGTACATATTCCTTGGTATAAACAATCTGAAGCACTTTTAAACTGTCCCGGTGAGCCAAAAGCCGTTGCTTGGAAGGCTGGCGACCGATGGGACAATTCTGTCCTCTCATGACGGAGCACAGGCTGCGGTGACCCCTTAATGTGGCCTATACTGCACCCTCATTCAGCTGGGGTCTGGGGCGGCTCCTTCTTCTTTCTGTGTAGCACGCGTGGACGGGTCGTTTAACCTTGTTGGTTACTGCGTCCGATTCTGCCTCCTGTCGTTGCAACTCTGTCTTGCAACCGGACCCAGGTGGGTAAGGGATAAGAGAGCGCGGCAGATGCCGCGGAAGTCTGCTATCATTACTTACTAGTTCACTCGCGAGTCATTGTTGTTGCGCCTAATCTGTGGCATATCTGGTGGAAGTCGTCGTTCACGACTGTATAACTGTCGATTGTGGAATAGGTTGAACGGATCCTCGCACGACTAACTCATTACTATCGGTCTAGTCATCGGTTTTTCGAATATTTAGGACGGCTTTCTGTGACATTTGGGAGGCAAAGAAGACTGAGACCGATGCTGAGTAGAATTCATGCGTACAGAACACCTGTGCATTCCTCACTATGATAAACCTGACGTGCTAATAGTCGTAGATTGTTGGGTTGTCTGCTGGTGAGAAGGAGGGCTAAACTACTGTGGCTTCTATGGCTCCTTTCATTCCTTTGAAACCATAAACTCCGTGTATGACAGTCCATATGGTGGCCCTACGTCAAGTCAGTCGTACACCCAATCTCATCCTAAGTCGGTCTCATTTGGACAGGTGGCCGAGGCAAGGGAGAAGGATGTGGAAGCAAGATAAGTCCAGTGCTCACTTTCCTCTGTAAAACTAAATAATCAGATGACAGCGTGGCGAGCAAACCTTGCTTTCGACAACTTCTCTTCAGGCCGATACAGTTATATGGGAACAGGGTACAGTGATGGAAAAAATCGATAAAAGTTAGTTTTTAAATTCCAGGCTGAGCAAGAGCGGAAGGGCGCAGAAAATTGTACGGGGTTAGTTAATCTTTGACCACGGTAAGCGCGGAGCCTGAACGAGGTTCTTCCGGGCGCATAGGGTCGGTTTTCGTAACCTGATGGCGACCGCTTTTGCTGTTGTTAACAGGCGCTGGCCCAGTAGCTTAGGATAGCTCGAGGGCACCTTATAAATCACACGAAATGCATCAGCGGGGTTCACACGATGTCCTTAATCTACTGCATGCGCAAGGATGGCGCTGTCTATTCTCCTAGTTCCACCTTTTGCCAGCCAAGCGGGGAGGTGTTCTCGTACTCTTTGAAAGGCGCCAACTCGTACGACCAATATAACCTGCTCCACAGGACCGAGTGAACGAGTAGATGCACATTGAGGTGGTCTGAGGTGGCAGGCTATCCTTGCCTTCTCCGTGTAAAATAGGGTTAGTAGAGAATGATATGCCGTCTTGACCTTGTCTCGCCACCGGAGTGTGTTTTGCGCGTGAGAGAGAGGGGGATGCAGCGCAGGTCACGTCTACGCCCTTAAGTTTCGAAGGATGGACTAGCATGTTGGTTTTAGCGTGAAGTGAGTCTTACAGTGAACCGCACTGAGAGTTGGGATGTGCGCCTTTTCCTGCGGTGCTTGGCGTTGGGTGGAAGCAAACTATTTGTCTCTGCATTGCGCCAGAAACGATGAGTAAATACGTTAATGGCGGGACAGATTTGTGTCGAATTTACTTCACTTCGCTCATTCCACCTAATGCGTTCTTGGGAAGACAACAGGAAATGGACGTGGGCACAACGTTTGCCAAAGCTAACCGACACGCCTACGCGTTCTACGTGCGACCTGGTGTCTAACTCCCCATAGGCCGGGCTTTAATGAGGGGCCATAGATCACGTAAAGGGTGTCGTAAACGCCACATCGCAGTCTGTTCCTCGTTCCAAAGGTCTAAGGTTATCCATCGGTTGACAGCCTTTCAATCCACGATACTTAGCACCTCGTGATAGGTTTAAACTCTTCATACTGCAGTTAGGAATACGTCGATATACGATGCGTATCAGCTTTATTATCGGCCCTCTCTTCCCTCTGTCGTGAACCAGTTAGCCGATTAATGACGGGGTGCGAGAGCTGACACAGTATATGTGCCCGCCCAACGCCTGTTTGGGAATAGTTAACGAATCAAGCGGACTAAGCGCAGCTCGTCAGATGCACGGGATCAGCTTATGCCACCCGCTTTCCTTTAACTAACAGAGGGACTCATTCGGCTTAAATAGGAGGCAAGAAGGTATCTACAGGTAAATACAGAGGCAATTTTGTCGAAGCAAGGATAACAAACTCGTTAGTTATGTCACACCACACCGACCCACCGCCAGTAATAAGTAGACAATAAGTATTCTAGAATAAACCTGGCAATCGTACCCTAATCACTGCGTCCATAAGTAATCGCAAGGTGATGGGGAATGTCAGCATGTCCTCTATATTCGATGATTGTCAGTAGGAAAAAACCTCCTCCGGTCGCAAGGATTCGACCCTACCGATCCCCGGTTTGGCCACCCGGCTGAGCGCTCAGAGATTTACACGCTCTGCGATTCGAGTAGGGAGTTGAGAATTTCTTGCCTTCAGGATAAAACCAGCACTAGTCGAAGAGGACAGCTTCGGAAACTACGCGCCTTCATTAGTGTGCACTAATGTGTAGAGCGAACAAATCCGAAGCCAAAGCTGTGAATACCAGTCCTTACAGGCAGCGCAATCTTTTATCGACATTCGTCTAGAAGAAAATCGGCTAAGATACATCAGTCCTTTCAGGACGCCTCCAGTCTTCGTCTGCATGAAGTGCCATCCGGCACTCTCTACGCTGTGGCTAAATTCGAGGAAGAGGGCTCTTAACCAGGTCCGGTAAAATTCTTAGAAGGGTAAGGGGCTAAATAGTTCATACAGTTCGGAAATCTGGGGCGCAAGGGCAGTAGGTCCTGCAATGACCACTTGCGGTTTCTTCGATATCGGCAGCCAGTTGTATCCCAACTACAGACCCGTGATTTGAAACCGGCATTTAGCTCTGAAGTTGGATCCTCTACCACTGAGCCACAAGTCCATTCTCCGCTGGCTGCGATCAGGTGTGCGTGCGCGTGTTTGCCCGGTCGACCTGATCGCTGGAGAGGATACAGGCCTTCAGATTTAGCTCAAAGTCCCTGTCGAGTGTCCTTCCAGGCGCCCACACAGCGACAAACAAGTGGTAACACCGAACTACAGAGGACGTGATTTTTTCGAGCCAATTCCTGGCCTACTTGTGGCCAGCAGCACTTCATGACAACTGATAACCCATTCGCATTCAACCACCAGTAATGACTTGGGGACGGACGACTAAGCAAAACGAAGCATTCCCACCCCCCTCCCCCCATTCAGAGGCCCGATGCGTCGTTCTTACGCAGCGACTCTGAGCAATTTCAATGGCAATCGGCAGACCATGGCTCGGCCGCCAAAGTTTCCGGTTCAACAACCAACCAGACCACGACTGTACATTCCAACCCTTCAGGGTGGCTAGTTGATGCCTGCAAGTATTCCAACAGAAGTCATCACATCCTCCATATCCTTTGTCGGCAGAACCTATCCACCAACTACTGGCGATTGAACGACTGCCTCGAAAAACTGTACACCCGGGCCCGTTGCAAAACCGAAAGTCCCAACCCCATCTTGCGACCAGACCGTGCCAACAAGGCCCGACGTCTACTACATCTATTTCGGCCATCAACACGCCAGCGCGGGACAGCATCCCATGCTCTGACGGCTGCGCCCCCGTCCGTGGTCATGGTATATGAACCTTACTGACCCCATCCCGCGACAATCCCAATTCGCATCACCATCTACGGGCGACACAGCGTTCGCACGTACTGCCAGTAAAGCACAGGCACCATAACAGAAACACCCAATGGGCACTCTCTTAGCTCCACAACTGCAAACATCGCACTCCAGCCCCTCTACTCGATTCTTTCTCACACTAGCACATGCCATCAACACGCTCAGCTATACCCCAGATCAGACTGAAATCACCACACTCGAAAACAGCAGTTAGGACGCGGACAACGCCCTCGACGTTATCTTAACCCACCAATGCACTCCAACGCCCAACAGTCATTACCGAAACCACCGGGAATCCTCCAACCTCGCAGTTTGAGTGTGAGTAACGACATGCCGGCCACCCACCCAACTAACCAAGAGCCACGATCACTCACGGCCACGCCGCAGAATCCAGCCTCACAAGCAACAGAGCCGGATGAAACGCTAGTAAGCACACGAACACCCCCAAAACCGCGCATTCCCACGTACATAGACCCAGAGTGATCACCCACAACGAAATGCCTACCATGCCAGACGGAAGTCATCAAACAGACGCAACCAAACCAAGAATGCGAACACCACTGAAAGTGATCTTGTATATGTATAAGTAAACAGAAATGCATCAGAGCGGAATGGAGCAGACCAAAAGTATGCCAAAATCTATGTACACGGTGGAACAGCTTAATCGACCTCCTCCATGCCAGCAGCATCGTCACCGGCCTCCGCAGGAGCCACATCCGCCGCAGCCGACGCCGACTCCAGCTTCTCATCACCCTCGTCCTCAATCTGCAGACACATGCTGATCAACTCATGGATCTTGTTCGCGTGTGTCCTTGGATCATCCAAAGTGAAGCCTGAGGCCAACAGGGCAGTGCTGAAGAGCATATTGATGAGATCTTTGCAGATCTTCTGATTCTCACCCTGCGGATCAGCCAACATCTCCTTCAGCTTCTTTATTATGTTGTGCTCTGGATTCAGCTCCAAGTGCTTCTTCGCCGCCATGTAGCCCATCGTACTCGAGTCCCTCAATGCCTGCGCCTTCATTATCCTCTCCATGTTTGCCGACCAACCGAACGTCGACGTCACTATGCAACACGGGGATGTCAGCAGTCGGTTCGAGATAGTCACCTTCTCCACCTTTCCTGACAGAATCTCCTTGATCTTCGTGCATGTCGGCTCAAACTCCGTCTTCAGCTCCTCAAACTTCTTCTTCGACTCCTCATCCTCCGGCAGCTCTAGACCCTCCTTCGTCACGCACACCAACTTCTTGCCATCGTACTCACGAAGCTGCGTCACGGCATACTCGTCAATCGGATCAAGCATGTACAACACCTCCAGTCCGCGCTTCTTCAGCACCTCCGTGAAGGCCGAATTCGCAACAGCCTCCTTGCTCTCACCCGTTATGTAGTAGATGTCCTTCTGATTCTCCTTCATCCGAGACACGTAGTCCTTCAGGCTCGTCATCTCATCACCGCTGGAGGAGGAGTAATACCTCAGGAACTCGGACAACTTCTTCCTATTCGTGCTGTCTTCGTGGATGCCAAGCTTGATGTTCTTGGAGAACTGCTCGTAGAACTTCTTGTAGTTCTCTGCATCCTCTGTCAACTCCTCAATCAACTCCAAACACTTCTTCACCAGATTCTTACGGATCACCTTCAGAATCTTATTCTGCTGCAACATCTCTCTGCTAATGTTCAGTGGGAGATCTTCCGAGTCTACAACACCCCTGATGAAGTTCAGGTACTCGGGTATCAGATCTTCACAGTTGTCCATGATAAACACGCGGCGCACATACAACTTAATGTTGTTTCGCTTCTTTCGGTTCTCAAACAAGTCGAAGGGAGCACGCTTCGGTATGAAGAGCAGGGCACGGAACTCCAGTTGACCCTCCACGGAGAAATGCTTCACCGCCAGGTGGTCCTCCCAGTCGTTGCTAAGCTGCTTGTAAAATTCACCGTACTCCTCCTGCGTTATGTCATCCGGATTCCTCGTCCACAGTGGCTTCGTCTTATTCAACTCCTCCTCATCCATATACTTCTCCTTAATCTGCTTCTTCTTCTTTTTCTTCTTCTTATCCTTCGACTCCTTATCATCACCCTCCTCCTCTGAGTCCTCCTCATCATCAATATCTTCTACCTTCGGCTTGCCTTCCTCACCTTCAGCCTTCTCACCCTCCTCCTTCTTCTCCTCCTCCACCATCTCCTCGTCGTCCGACACATCCTTCGTCCGCTCCTTCTCCACTATCAACTTTATCGGATAGCCGATGAACTGCGAGTGCTTCTTTATGATGTCACGGATCCTCCTATCCTCCAGGTACTCCGTCTGGTCCTCCTTCACGTGAAGAATTATCTTCGTCCCACGACCAATCGGATCTTCCTCCATCGGGCGAATTGTGA
>CACRXP010000351.1:431160-452032 GCA_902702965.1 Spirometra erinaceieuropaei | reverse complement strand
TGAGAGTCAGACTGCAATGGCTCCTTCTTAATTCGGCCTTTATGGCACTCCCACCATAGTGCGGGATCTGAGTTAGGCGTTGGCGGCACGCCTAGGTGCGGCTTCGGCCGTGCCAGCCTCCAATCTTTGTTGTTGCTGGTCATAATCTGCTTATTTGTTGTTTGGACCAGGGGTGTTGTAGAACGTCAAGGTGCGGGCTCGACCGTGTCATCCACCTGCGGCCTCCCCCATATCCGATCTTCTTGACTCTGTCTTGACACCGGGCTCACGTGTGGAAAGAGGAGAGAATGTGGCAGATGCAGCGCAAATCTACTCGCAATATAAATCACGCGCAAGTCATTGTCCCTCCTCTCACCCTGTTGTGGAGCATACGGTGGACATCGTCGATGCAACGGTCGAACTGTCGTGTGTGGGTGTGTTTGTGTGTGTGCCCCCCAGACGGGCCACGCGGTAGATTCGCTGGACCAACACAGGGGTCAAATCGGATTCTGGCAGGCGTTATTGGACCTGCGCACCATAACAAATGCCAACATTTCGGGGTGCCGAGGCTGACCAAGTTGCCGGCGTACGTCGCGCACACTTGGACCCTGCCACCCCCCATTGCTGTTGTTAATCGAAACCCTGGTTATTTGCTGTGTGGACCAGCGGGTGTGGAGTGGAACGCCAAGACGCGGGCTCGACCGTGCCATCCACGTGCGCCATCCCCGCCTCCGGTCTTCTTGATTCTGTCTGGACACCGGGTCCAGAAGGGGAGTGGGGAAGAGGGAGCGCGTCAGGTGCTGCGCAAGTCCACTATTACTTTAAACTAATTGACGCGAAAGTCACCGCGCTTGCTGCACTTTGCTCTGCAGCACACGGTGGACATCGTCGGAAACGACGGTCTAACTGTCGTGTGTGTGGCACGCGCAAACTGGCTGTTGTTTTACTTCTGCCAACCATCGTCCAATCGCAGCATCAGTTGGTTAACTAGCTTGGAAAATCGACTTGTGCATGCGAGAGTGAAGAAAGAGTAGGGTCGTCTCTCTTAGACCCTATTTCCCACTAAAAAAACTTTGGCGTGTTCGAAACTATCACGATGCGCTAAAGGCGGTGCTTTGGAAGGTTTCTAACTGACGTGATAACTCAGCTCTTCTCTGAGGATGAATACACAGGCTTCGATGGCTCCTTCTTAATATGGCCTCTACGGCACTCCCACTCAGTCGCGATCCAAGCCCCTTCTCATTTTTCTTGTTGCTCGGAATCCTGATCCTTCTTGCGGGGATCAGGGGATGTGGCGACACGCCCGGATGCTGGTTCACGCTACGCTAGCAAAATGTGCTCGGTCCAGCCTCCGGTGTTCTTGACTCTGCCTTGACACCTTTTAGAAGTTGGAGAAGAGGAGAGAGTGTGGTATTTGTTGCGTACGTCTAATATCACTTTAAACTAATTCACACGCAACTCGCCGTCCCTGCGCACACCCTCTTGTTGGGCACACGATGGGCGTCG
The DNA here is from genome assembly GCA_902702965.1 of Spirometra erinaceieuropaei. Classification (NCBI taxonomy): domain Eukaryota; kingdom Metazoa; phylum Platyhelminthes; class Cestoda; order Diphyllobothriidea; family Diphyllobothriidae; genus Spirometra; species Spirometra erinaceieuropaei. Next base: position 450,547 of record CACRXP010000351.1, on the reverse strand, counting down.
ACAAAATCGACGGCCGAAATGTCACAAGTGCTGCACTCCCTGTGTGCCCACCAGCATTAGGTAGCCGTCTCCGATGTCATTTTCGAGTGAGAATCCGCAAAGGTAGGCGAATGAAACTTTTATCCCAGCGATCGCATATCCTTCTGCTGAAGTGCTTCGTTGGATTCACCTTTCGCTTGTATCGACAACCACCTTCTCTTCTTTAAAATTTTATCTGGATGGCTGTTGATTCTTCCCGCTTCTCCAAAACTTTCAGCTACTCTAGTTGCCCTCAGTTTAGCATTAGCATGCTCAGGCAGGGAGAGTTATAATATTGTGCGATTTAGATAAGTCTGGTGAGCCAATTTGCTTATCCAAACTATGTTCACAACTTTCGAAATGGCAAGGTATCGTGAATTAGACTAGGGATGTGATCAACAAATTCCAGTTCAGTCAACCTCAAAATTGCCTTCTCTCCTCACCAGGTCCTACACAATTATCTACACGGAGACCAAGAGATGGGATAATTGAGGTTATCATAATTAGGGAGAAGAGGGACATCTTGACAGTCGTGTCGTCCCACGGAGTATTCCACCGGTCAGAGGCTCGAACAGTCATTTCTCCCGCTAACCCAACTTCCGTTATGTGGTGACTTACCAAAGCTCGCAAGACGACATTACATGCCTTATCGATCAGACGGCCACGAAACGGCCAGCGCATGTAAAAGTTTAGAAAAATCGATCGCTCTGAGTCATTCCAGGTGGACAAGCAGCTTAGACTTTCGATTTTTGTGCAGTTCTGACTTTCGGAATATACGGTCGGCTCCTCTGCTCTAGCCACTAGCTTGTTGACAAACTCGATCACGGAACCTCTTGTTTCTCAAAACTAAGCCTCTTAAGAGCTTGGACTGTTCAGTTCAGGTCAGTTTACTTAAGGGAAACGTAGGCGTTAAACCTTCGAACTCCCTATTTGTTATAAGGGGACGAATTATAACAAACATGTGAAAATGGAAACATCAAACAGCTGCAGAAATCTTTTTTCTAGACCGGACAGATAAATTAAGTAGTCAAGTATTAAGAGCCTTAACACTACTAAATACACTGTACAGTAGTCAGTCCATGCATAATTATGTTGTAGAAAATTGGTATGATCTCAGTTATCTGAGGGAGACGAAGTGAATGCCAGCATTCGCATGCAATGGACTTGGGACAATAAATAAATTAAAAACAAACGTTGCTGAAATAGATACAGTTGTATTATAATAATAAATTGTCAGAACGAAACGCTAAGACGGAATCGGTCGAGTGATACTATGATGTGGAGTGGTATACTAATCCAGCTTGCGCTTGAAAGCCTCGACAGATGTGGACCGACAAATGACCACACACATATGGCCTGAAATAACCAGTTGAACAGTTTGGTTTTCGTCTGTTATTTAGATTGTGATGCTGTTTTCCTCTATTAATTCATGTCAATGACAAGAAACAAAGGAATTATTGTAATCTGGTTTAATTTTTCGAGACCGTTTTTAATTCAGGGCGTTTAATCTAAAAAAAACAGATGATGATAACACTCATACAGTTGTTGTCCATAAGTCGCGCCTAATAGAAACACAAAATAAAATTACAGATTGAAATCTAGCCGCTGAATAATGATGTCTATGCAGCAGAGGAATATTAGTCGAAACAAGGACGTCCACCCGTGCTAGTAGCCTAGCTTGCAAGCAGATACAAATGACATGAGTTAGGCATGCAGGTTGGGTGAAGTCATGTAAATAATCGTCACCTGTTCAACCCAGACAATTCTGTAACTTAGTTTCGACAACAGAAAATCTGGACTGATACCGTCATTGCCGATGGGGAACAACCTCATGCTTGATGGTAGCCTTAACGGAAACTGTTACTATTAGTGGGGAGAAGATTTTCCCGGTTGGCAGGTGATGACATCAGAATTTGGCATTCAGTCTGCACAGGAACATTATCTGCCGTCTTAGGCAGTGTTGGCCGCCATTGAGCACAGAGTTTGTGCTGACAGTGTTGCCGACCGTCATTACGGTGTCTCCTGCCATTTTTGTCCAGCACCCTGCAGCGCTAAGTTTAGCTATCTTAATTGCTGAATTTTCCATACATGACCACCTTAGAGTACGACTGCCTTAATCGACCTCATCCTCAGACAACCGCAACCATCTTGGTCTCACACGATGCGACGCATGCACACCCGAGAACTATGGCCTCAATGTTGATCCCATAAATCAGCAAAAGTAGTCGACTGAATAGAATCTGCCCATGTCAGGCATGATTGACACTGCAAGCACACGACCGGGACTCGCCAGTCGCCACAACAGCATGAAACAGCGGTCCACGGGTTTATACAGAACTAACCCTCCAACTCATTGTCTTCCACCCTCTAGTACTTCTCACATAATTTGACCTGGGAGCTCTGTCCATGAATTTAACCTCTGTAATAGCGGCGAACCCCATCATGATTGAGTATGAAACAGGAAATACAGTAGGCGACACAGTGGAGGCGGTCGGCTATAGGACGCAGTGGTTGGCATGATATAAATCTTCCGCCAAGCGCTTGTCATAAATGTACATATAAGTTACTTCAAGAAGGTCTGCCACTGGCGGAAGACGGGTTACCTGTTGGTCTATCTGCTGGCTACCCGGCGCGTCGAGAGGTAGTGAATAATGGAACGGCCTTCAGCAAAGACTGGCTGCGAAATAAACACGCTCACGAGTCTGGAGAATAATCAGTCGCGGACCAACAACAAAGAATACTCTCAGGCTGCGGGGAAGAGGAGTGAGATCTGGCAGGTTGGTTGGCTTCTAAAGTGCCGCAAAGCCCCATATAATGACTGTTCTGTCCTCTGGAAAGTGGGCATGTTTGCCAAGCCGCCCCTCTCCTCCCTCATCAAGTCCACTCCGGCCATCCCATCTCTTGGTCTCTGTATAGGGATTGTTTGAGACCCGGTAACAAGAAGAGGAGTCGATTTTGAGGTTGGCTGAACTGGGATCTGTAAATTGCATCTCTATTCTAAGCACGATACCTTGCTATTTCGAAAAGTTTTCAACAAAGTCGAGACAAACGAATAAGCTCATCATATGTACACATATCTTATTTTCTATATATTACTCATGTTTATCACCGCCAGGTTGTCTTAGTACAATACTAACTCCTTCACAATAATGAACGCACCTGAGGACAGGGACAATATCAGAAGGCAGTCTGAATAACTCGGATATTCTTAGTGGTCATGTAGTAATAAACAATAAAATTAACGGAACGCCGTAAAGTTAACAAGATGAGGTAGAAAACTGCGAAGTATACATGCATTTGAGGTTATAAAACCAGTAGTCTCACGAATGACACCAACACGTGGTGGTCTGCCTAGGGTCCAGCAATTCAAGATCAAGGAACAAAGGGCAACGAAAATAAACCAGAGAATACGAAATAAAAAGAAAATTAGCCCGGATAAATCTGCTTACTAACACACAGTTAGTAGGAGAATAAAACGATAATACAACATTGGCTTGCGAAATGTCACGGTTGGCCCTCCAAGTCGGGGTTCCCGACAGGTGGCAAATTTCACCCTTCCCATTTGATCAAATTCTCCTTCCAGCGGATAAACTTGATGGAGGTCTCTTCGTGCATTAACCCGTGTCATACGAGCAGCGACATCCGAATTAAATTGTCCGGTCCTACACTTACTTCCTCGATGACTGCCTTTGGTCAGGGACCTCGAGACTTATCAGCCTTCGGTAAAGGGAATAGTTGACCGGTCCTCCTGAGACTCGATTGCACCGACTGTGGGGGTTGCTAGGTGGGATCTTAATCATTTATTCCAAAATGTTTCTGCTAGGATTTAAGCTTGCCGTCATTATCTGTTGAACTCACTATCCGGTGTCGTACTCACTATCGGTGCGGGCGAATAGTAGCGAAAGCTTACTCAGTGTAAGTACATGCTAATCAGCTGGGTCATCATCCTGTTTTACTAACAGCTGTCATTCAAAAATCGCCCAACTTCGGTTATTGTTGTTGCTACGTATGCGAAACAGAAGGCTGGTTGTAGACAGTACGTGTACCGAGAACGGGAGACAGCAGAAGTGGGGAGTCTTGTAGACACGTCTGGTTATGTGACATGGGGCTGAAGGGTGGCCAGTTAGCACAAAGGTGGTCTGAATGCGAGTACATGATCCTGACCGCTTGTCGCGCGCATGTTGCGTGATGTCTAGACAGTTCGGAAAGCATACACCACAGTTATATGCATAATTTCGTCGGTTAAACGTCGGTCTTCTGGCACCACAGAGACAATTTATTTGACTATGCGAATCACTCTTTCCCGCATGAACCCTCGGTGACCTGCTCCAGGAGGATCGAGGATTTAGCTGTACTCACAAATCAACAACAATTTCGTGATAAGTCGCGAAAATTCCCATGGCAGTATTCAGAAAACTAATTGGCATGGTTTAGACACTCCTTTCACTCAATACAGTTCCCGACAAACTTGGCCAGTACTTTCACCTCCACAAGCTTAGTGTCGAAACATAGGTACCCGATGACTGACTTTAATGCCGCCTTTTACTTCGCGATTTTCCCGTGTTCCCAAGTTTTGAGCAGCTGCTTAACGTCAGTTTCGGCACCCTTCAAGTTGCTTTTGTTGTCATAGCATAATCGTTGTGGACAACCTCTCTGCGACAGAAATTAGTTGAAAGCACATAAGAACGAATCAATATCTAGAGAATGTGCTACTTCCAGCTATAAGGCTCGAAAATGGAGACATGTAAACAGGAAATTGTATTGCCTTTCGACGGAGCGTCCCGTTTTACAAATATCGATCCGAAATAACAGACTCCTGAAAATGGTAAAGGGATCGCATGATTGTGCGATCAGGTCGATGGGGAGTGAAACCAGCTGTTGTTGGTTGTTGATGGCTGTTGGTCAGCAATATCCGGTACCAGGTCCTTATTGTTGAAAGAATATAGCTTTGTCATACTCACGTATGTTCAAAATTGGGCTAAATGTATCAGACAAAACGGATAAATTTTCGTGTATTTCCGAGGCAATCTGGCTGTCTATTAAAGTGCTGAGCTCACCTAGTCTCGATGTCCTGACAGGTTATCGACCACGGAGACGGGACAACATGGTCGACTCTGGCCTGCTGGAGGAGCTCGAAAAGTTCGCTACGCGGCCGGATATCCTGATCATGGGCGACTTTAACGCGCCCCATTTTGATTGGAGCTCGACCCATGCAAATAGCTCGGAACGGACCTTCAATGAGAGTTTTCTGAACACAGCACTGAAGTTATTTCTCACTCAACACGCCACATTTCCAACTAGCGTAGGCGAAGGCCAACAGGCCAACCACCTTGATCTTGTCCTTAAGAAATCACAGAACAGCATTGATGAGGTGTCATGCCTGGCCTCGTAGGTAAAAGTGACCACGTCGTTCTTCTAGGGATTTCTCGCTCTTTTCCATGTCCGAGAAGCCCGTGACAGTTAGAAGAAGCCTTTAGCGCGGGATTTCGACCAAATGAGGGCTGAACTTTCGCTCATCGAGTGGGAATCCGTATTTGTTGGAAGCTTACTCGAAGACTGGCAGCAGTTCCGAGAAATGTTGCACAGGCTCATCGCAAACCACTGTCGGCTTTCACGAGAGAGGTCGACTAACAGACCTCGATGGCTTACGCAAGCCTTGAAGAATGAGGCGAATAGAAAGCGAAGGCTCTGGAAAAATCGCTTTCTGACAGGAGCCCCACATCTATATGTGCGTAGAAAGTTCAGAGAAATCGACTCAAGGGCCTTATCATCGGAACTACAAGGGAATTCGAACAGGATCTGCTTAACCTTGCCGCGGAGTGCCCTGAATTATTCTTCGGTTACATAAGGCAGTGCACTCGAAACAAGAACCCAATACCACAGCTAAAGACTGCTGAAGGCGAACATCTTACTGAAGACAGAGCGAAAGCTGATCACCTTCCAGAATTTTTTCGGTCTGTTTTTAGTAGTGAAACAGGATTCAACCCTTCGGCGAGTGACTTCGAAGATATCACAATTAAGTAGACTGTTCAGTTCACCGAGGTTCATGGTTCTGATGGAGTTAATGAGACTAAAGGAATAAACATCACTAGGTCCCCATGAGATTCCGGCGAAGATTTCGAAGGAACTCGCCGGTGAGTTGGCTAAATCACTCTCTATGCTTTTCCACACATCCTTCGAGACCGGATATCTACCATCTGACTGGAAATCAGCGTTGATTACTCCTCTGTATAAGGGCGGAAGTCGGGTCTCTGCGAACAATTACAGACCGGTCAGCCTCACCTCCATTTGCTGCAAGATCATGGAGAAAATAACTAGGCAACAATTGATACAGTTCCTTGAACAAATCCATCTACTTTCCGATTCCCAGCATGGATTCCGAAAAGTCAGGTCCTGTGTGACAAACTTGCTCTACTGTCTGGGACACTGGACTGGGGCTGGTGCATGAGGTATATATCGACTTAAAAAAGGTCTTTAACAGTGTGCCTCACCACCGCCTTCTGTACAAACGCAACCGTATCTAAGCACGAGGTAAGCTTCGGATGTGAATTCGAAGCTTTTTACCCGACCGCTCTCGAGCTGTCCACGTCAGTGACCAGCAATCTGCCAAGGTTGCCGTTAGGAGTGGTGTTCCCCAGGGCTCCGTTCTTGGCCCTACACTGTTCCTCGTATATGTAAACGACTGGAAAAAAGAACTGGATTACGATGTCACATTGTTTGCTGATGACATAAAGATCTTGGATACCATACGAAATGAAGTTTACGAGACGCTATTGCAGACAAATCTAGACCGCCTCGAGCAATGATCAAAAGACTGGCTTCTACCGTTTAACCTAAAAAAGTGTAACTTCCTACGCGTTGGCGGAACCAGTCCTCCTAGCCGCATGGTCTACCGTTTGACTGAAAGACCACTGCAAGAAGTCGACGCCCAGAAGGACTTGGGTGTGTGGATCGCAACCTCGCTCAAGCCTTCGCTGTACTGCTCAAAGGTAGCTAATTCGGCGATGTCCATTCTATACTTCGTCAAACGGGCGTTCGCTTCTTTTGATGAGGACTGCTTCGCCAAGGTTTTTCGCACTTTTGTGCGGCCGCATCTGGAGTTTTCTATCCAAGCATGGAAACCCTGGATCGCTAAAGACCTCAGCATACTCGAAATAGTTCAACGGCGAACGACGAAACTTGTGTCTGGACAGTGGTCACTATCCTACGAAACACGATTAGCTAATCTTGATCTCCTTTTTTTGAGATACAGACAGCTACGTGGAGACCAGACACAAGCATTCCGCATCGTGCGCAATCAGGACTGCTACCTCTCATCAGGAGACTTCTTTGAGTTGGCGATTACGACTAACCCGAGAGGCCATCCGCTCAAACTACGTGTGACTGGTGCTCGGCTAGACACACGAAAATTCTTTTTCTCCAACAGAGGGGTTGCATCTTGGGATTTTTTGCCTGGGGACGTTGTTATGTCGGGATCCGTAGGAACTTTTAAACGGAGACTAGATCAACATTGGGGTGCGCACCACAATGTCGCCGGACTGCAGCCGTCTTGATAGTGAACGTTGACAATTCAGTGTTATGCTACTACCAATATTCAGGTAACATCTGTTCGTGTAATTTATTACTTTGCAAACCACGTCGCACCACTGCTCGCACTCACCAAGATGCTTACGGCCTAAAAGAATTACTACTTTTCCTGTATCTTAGGTGTGCGTCAACTCTCTGCTGTATTTAATCCACAAAACGAGTTTATATACAGTGAGTGACCTATCTCATGAAATGTTGGCTGAAATTCTGAAATGCCTTTTCGATTAGGAAGGATTACTTGGTCGCTGTTGTAATACTATCTTACGGTATACTCTTATAACATTTCGGACTCGGCAGGATGTCGGATTTTAAATCCACTTCTTTTCAATCTCCTGTAGAAAGCGTACCCGGTAAAAAATGACTGCTTAAGTAGCATGCATTTCTCCCATTTATTTTCGATAGTCTTGCAAATTCAAAGATAGTTTATAGAAAGCATAAATAAAAATATGCTTTCTTTTAGTCAGTCAATAAAGAATCACGTCTTCTTTATATTTTATACTTAAAGAAGGAGTATAATTAGGTTTTAATAAAGTGTTCCAATTGCCGAATAATTTGGAGGCTGATCATTCGTTGCATTAGCGTTTAGTAATTCCAGTCTGCAAGGTGCATGCGTTCCGCGAAAAGAAAATCGCATATTTTTCTATGCCATTAAAGATATATCATACAGAGTCTATAAAATTTTGCAATGGATGCGGCCCATGTTGTTCATTTCATGAGAAGCAGTAGTAAACGGCCAGGTACGATGCTATGTGAATTGACATTTCGCGGTCTTAAAAAGTCTCATAGTTAGAAACTTTTTTAAAACCTAATTATACTCCTTCCTTAAGTATAAAATATAAAGAAGACGTGATTCTTTATTGACTGACTAAAAGAAAGCATATTTTTATTTATGCTTTCAATAAACTATCTTTGAATTTGCAAGACTATCGAAAATAAATGGGAGAAATGCATGCTACTTAAGCAGTCATTTTTTACCGGGTACGCTTTCTACAGGAGATTGAAAAGAAGTGCATTTAAAAGCCGACATCCTGCTAAGTCCGAAATGTTATAAGAGTATACCGTAAGATAGTATTACAACAGCGACCAAGTAATCCTTCCTAATCGAAAACGCATTTCAGAATTTCAGCCTAAATTTCATGAGTTACGTAACTCACTGTATCTTTAAGTACTGTTAATGCATGAAGTACTGCATCCATTTGTACAGTTTTTGGTATTCCCCTTGTATTTCTTTCAGATTACTTCCTTTCCACTTTCTCCATATACTTTCTCTGCGTGTAACCAATAGGGATTTCAAAGGTACACACCTACTTTCCCTCAAATACACTGAACGCTGATATATTTCCATTCAGTTTGGGGTAAAGTTAGACTAGTAGACGCATGACGAAGTATTTAGACAGAAATATGATGGGATATTTAGTCTCCAGTGGTAGATATGAAGTCTGTGATCGTCCCTCGACGCGTAATATTCCATCCACATCTAAACGAATTGGCCGCTTTGCGAATGGATCTTTTCTTATAGCCTAACCGTTTAAGCGCACTCTCGAAAGTATTGTTATTTTCACGGAGCTACATTCCGCAGGGAAACGACTCCAATTGTACCACCATTTTAATGCCTGTAGGTGATTTCCTCATTGTTTTCAATGTCAAAATGTCTTGTGGGTTTGTGTCTGACATTCCCAAACATTTTTTATAAGGGAGAGTCCTGGCTACACTTCCATGGAGAAGACCATCTGGAAAGAGCGTTGTGACTGCCGATCAGAGTACGTAAACAGGTTTTGATTCCGAACAAAGGTGTGCCACTACGCGAGCACTCTCCACAACTCGGACTGGCACTCCTGTTTTGACCAGCGTTCTAGCCTACATGCTTCGTCTGCAAAAACAACAGTAGGATAGGGATTTGGCGGGGTTTCGATCAGATTCGATGTAGTGTTATTCCTCTGGACTAGAGAGCCTGTATATCGGAGAAATGCGTTTGGAGAAAGAGGCAGGTAAACGTTTTGATGTCTTAATGGTCATATCTGTGCAGAACAACTTGGTCACCGTTGCGACTATCGCAGCTGCCATGGGTTCCAGACGTGGTATACTGGTAGTGCGGATAAGGACAATTCTAGCTTCAGAAAATACTGACTGAGATAGCGGAGTTTCGTCTTTGTTCTCGCCGACTATGTATGCGACTATGTCGCAAGCGGTTTCCGAAGTGGCGTTAAAGGCGTAGAGTTTAAACTCCTAGTTTGTTGTTGCCAATGGCGGTCTGATGCGTCGAGTTGCGGAGAAGTGTTCGAGGTTATGTATTATGCTTAACCACTTGTTCCATCATGTCACCTCCTCGTCTAAGGTCTCTTTGTCGCAGTCTAACTTGCCTTTAAGCACATTCTCCAAGACCTTTTTGTGAACATTGCACTTGCGGCGATACAACCTGTCGGATTGAGGAAAGACGTAAAATGGGAAAGCACGTTCCTACTAGTGATTTTTTTGGTCATAGGACCCACAGCGGACGACCTATCCCATGAAATATGCTTAAATTAACGAAAAATCAGTAACGCATCTGAAACCAGTCAGAAAAGGTCCATCAGAAAACCAAACTGATAATAAACGATCCCCAGAAAAACGGAATCGCGAATTAAGCATTTTAAATGCAATTTTACCTATTAGGAATAACAGTTTTCATAAGAAAAGTCGAAATACCAAAAAACGCGAAAGTTCGTGTCAAATGAGTAATCACAAGTTTTGAAAGTACATAATGCTTGTTCGTGCAGATAACTAACTAAGCAAAACGACATATGCACAGTAACGTTTGAAAATTATTTTTTACATGCATTTTCATTAAATGAATGTTATATTAAGTCTAGCACAGAGTCAAATGCATAGTGTCCGGTCATGTGTTTCAAGATCATGTTGCGCAAAAGTGGTGAATTCTCCGTCGCATTGTTCGAGTTGCGATAGATCAATACAACGAGGGTTTAACTTGACGTCAATGATAGAGATTTAACAGGAATAAAAGTTTCCATAAGTTCACCTGTTTACGGGCCAGTCTGTGACCATTAAGTTTTTTGTAAAATTGGCAGACGCAATAGTAAACTTGCCATTTTGTCTATACTGAGAGAACATTTTTCCGTCAAATTTACGTGCAGTTTTTGCTGACGGTGGAGTCCGTTGAGTTTCAGAGTGTCCTTGAAATGTCCGTGAATACTTTAAGATTCTCAATGTTTTCAATTGATAAACAAATTCCTCGAGATCAAATTATTCCCCTTTGAAATAAACGCAAGCTCAGGTCCACGAACTAAGTCAAGGATGGCTATTACTATAGGAAATTGTCCGTATACTGAGTAATTCAAATTTATACTCAAAGATATAAACATTTTGCCTGATAAAACTACTTAGACATATTCTGTGCGAAGTAGGACATTTCCGGAAGGGGCTAGGCGAGTGAGCAAGATGCACAACTTTTTAAATGCCTAAAATTATCATATCAGTTTCGCCCAGCATATTCGACGAGTAAAGTCGTATACTATATACCGAAGTTAAATTTATCGTCCCGATGTCCCAATCTACTCCAGATTCCAGTTGCATTGAGTGATTTTAGCGATCTAGCTCTATAGGCGTAGCGCCCTGTTCCGATGTGTGTAATGACGCCATTAAATCGACACTGTAATTCTCCATTTAGGGCGGCTGAAGTCGAATAGAAGCGAAGAGACGAGTCTCCGGAAGCAGTCTTGAAGAAGGAGCCAAGATCACTGGAACAAGAGCTTTATGAGCCTTACGTTTCGGATCCCTGCTCGAACTCATCATCAGAGACAAGAGCAGATACGGGTGGTTCATGCACTAGGGGCTGCAGTATTTATTGGATGCAGTCGCCATGCTACCGCATACCTATGAGTGTTCACGGCTCCCTCCTTCAGTCCCAGCAATCATCACACCAACATTCAACGCACGTGATGAGATTGCAACAATTAACGACGCAGATGTCGGCCATCAAACAGTCGTCACACCACGTGCAACGATCCCTGATGAAGGGGGGAGCCGTGAACATTCATAGGCATGCGGTAGCATGGCGACTGCATCCTATAAATACTGCAGCCCCTTGTGCGTGAACCACCCGTATCTGCTTTTGTCTCTGATGATGGGTTCGAGCAGGAATCCGAAACATCAGGCTCATAAAGCTCTTGTCCCAGAGATCGTGTCTCCTTCTTCAAGACTGAAGTCTCTTCTGTTTATCAGTGTTTTTAACTGTTTTTTATACCTGGGTGCCTTGTTTTCATCTCACAAACTGACCAAACAATGGTCTATATAGAAGCATCGTTTTGTCTCCACGATGACATCCTTATCGTGGTTTTTTGAATGATCAGTGATGGCTCGATTAAGCAAGAATGTAGCACAACTCCGAGAGGACGTAGCCCACAGCAAACGCACTGTCATCCGATATTCTTTCGGGGGTTACGACAAGTCATCAACCAGAGAAACCTTAAAACGTCCCAGTCTTTCTCGAGGATTCGCACTTGAGGGAACATCGATTCGACCTTAGCTATGATAGCCACTTGCCCTGTCTGAATCCCAGAAGTACCCCTATTAGCGGGCCGGCCAAATCAGGTCCGGCAGGTAGTTGTAGGAGGATTGACCGCTGCATTTAGCTGCACAGTCGAACACCACGCGTACTGTGTCTGGCTTGACTGGATGGAAAACGGGATGGTCAAGAAGGTATCAAGAATAGTTCGCATCCTCGACATGAGCCTACTCAGCACATCCAAGCTCGAGGTAGTTGTGCATAGTTCTTGTATACTTTCAGGCAGCGTTTACTAAACAGGCAGAGGCGCTGTAATGCGTATAACTTATTATTCGGGATGACTGACAGGCGGCTTATCCAAGGTAAAGCCAACATGTAGTGGTCATACCACAAAAGAATGATTTGCTTCATAATCTCCCACGTGATACGAGTGTTCACAGGCATATCTTTGTTTTTATTTTGTTTCTCGTGGGTTGAATCTTGTCGCTGAAGGCTCTAAAGATCCTTTGGGAACTCAGTAATGTTCGAGAGTAAATCTCCTTGTTTTTTTTTTCTGGGAACTGAAGTCAGGGGTTCCATCCTCATACAACCCAGGGCCGTCCGAATACTCTATGGTTCTTCGGCCTTATTTAAACGTTGATCGTGTACCAAATGTGATTCCGGCGCATCACATGCCCGTATGTCAGCGATTAGAGAAATCGATTAAAGCTCATCTTAAGACACATGCGGGGTGTGCGAATATAGAGGGGGGGGGGAGGGGGAGGGCAGTAACAAGAGCCATGCCAGAGGCGAGATGAGAGCGGGAGGGCCCGGAGAGGTGCATGTACTCAGTCGACTTTTGACCACGGTAAGCGCGGAGCCTGAACGAGGTTCTTCTACGTACACAAGACCGGCTTTCGTGGCCTGATAGTGACCACTTGTGCTTTCGCTAATAGATGCTGGCCCAGTAACTTAGGGTAGCTCGATAGGACCCTATAAACCACACGAGAATCTTCACCGGGATCCACACGATTCCCGGAATCAACAACATGTCGGAGACTGGCGCCGTTTATGCTCCTAATTTCGCCCTTTCCTAGCCATGCCGAGAGGTGTTCTCGCATTCTTTTAGATAGGTGCCGACTCATGCGACCAATATAACCTGCACCATAGGAGCAAGTGAAGGGATAGATGCACATTGAAGTGATCTGAGATGGCAAACTAACCTTGCCTTCTCCTCGGAAAATAGGGTTAGTAGCGAACAATATTCGAACCCTTGATGCTGGGAATATTCCTGAGACAGCTTGGTCAGCACGTCTTCTTAGGAGTTCACTCGCAGCGTCCCCCTGAAAAAGGACTTTGAGGGACAGAGTTTTCACGAATGCAGGCGAAAGTTCGAGTTCTATGTGTAGGTGTAAGTGAATAAGGACTGGTCGAGCATCGGAACATCCTGTTTATTGTTCTGAGCATTCAATCTCGTGCAGGAGTCCATACTGAGAGATAATAGTTACAGCAGAACAAGCGGCAATTGTAGGGCGTGTTGGCTAATCATTAATCGATGGCGCAGAGCTGGAGATGACTGCGCAGGCCTTTGTACGCCGGCACCAGATCGATAAATCGAGTGACCGAGTTCTCATCCGAGGCCTGTTTTGCTTCTGGCGTGGGTAGTCATCCTGCTGGCTGCAAAGATCAACTCATGACCCATCTCGTAGGGGTGGGCAGCCACTTGCTATAATTCGCCGCCTCGTCACACAACCAGCCTATGTTCGTGTATGCGCGATCCGAGCACACGTCCTGTCTGGCCTGTGTAGTTACAAGGACAGTTTTGGCATAGGATTCGATACACTACTCCGGACTGCCCCTAGGGTTTTAACCGGTCTCTAATTTTCCTGACCTTGTTGAACATGATGGCTCTGGGACGCTGTGCAATCCCAACACCTGGCTCCGAAGCAATGCATTCGGTTGTTTCTGAAACCTCCTTACTGTATGGCAGCGAATGCCATACTTGACCCCGTTCCCATATAAATTTTCTGGCCTGACGAGAATTTATCGAAAGCAGACGTGTGCTCGCCAATCAGTCTTCTGAATAATTACGTAGGAGTACTGAGTCAGAGCCATTGCCCCTGTCAAGAATGCTAATGTTCTTACCGGATGGTCACGGGAACAACTGCGAGAACTGCTTTTATAACGACCCTTTTGTCATTTCTAACTACATTGACTTGAAACTCCCGATAGGCTATTCCCTTCGTCATCGTCTGTGTGCAGTAGAGTGGAATGTCCCCTGCCACAGCCTTCGGCTGTACAGCCGCCCGCTGACCTGGTGATATGATTCGCACCAGGTAGCGACGGCACCAGTTCCGTTCTTGTTCGACCGTCCTTCTACTCTTTAACTTATAGGCGATTAATGCTGGACAATAATTTGGATGAACTTGTCCACGGACCGTGTAACGGCGCGGGCAGGGGCGCCATGATAATTTATTCCCGTGTGCACATTCCTCGGTAGACTGACGATCTTTGTGCTGCACTTGACTGCCGATTTTCATGATATTCTCCTAACGTTATCGCTAATTCGCCGAACAGAGAGCCGGCACTATCAGCACGTTCTTCTATAAAGTTCGCGAGATCTTCCGATTGTGGTCCATTGCCCTGCGTATTACCTTAGAAGTGGTTTCAACCCACTTAAATTGCAATTGTGAGGGTGGTCTTCTCACAACTGACCGCAGAGTTTCACTGGATTTGAGCTCGAGTGCACAGCGTAATAGGTTCAAGGTTGCTACACAAGCTTGCATTTTCTGACTGATATTGCTCAACCTTGCAGTGTCTTCACCTTTTATTTGAGGCCCCTCGATTATTGTGCCAATAAAGGCTTGGACTACCATGCAGTTATGGTCGGACCTTTTCTGTAAAACTTATTTGGCTCTTTTAAGATCTTCATCAATGTCTAGTGTCGTACAATGCTGTACGATATTTTCCGTGTCAAGTAGGCGATACGCGTGATGTTGTGTTTAGTTTCTCTTCAAATTACAGACTGGAACTCCTTCATAAAAGCGCAACTTCGTTTAAGGTTCTCGTCGAAACTCTGGATTTCACGTATTGGTAACTCCTAATGGTACCCTGTGGCGCGTGCTGGAAGTCCATTATTATCATCCGAATTATCAGGGTGCTGTGGAGTGGTCGTATAAAACTTGTTTTCTTCATTTACTTCTCCACCTTCCTTCCCCGTGAGTTGCAAATTCTCCATCTCAATGCGTCTCTCGATTTCTTGCAAGCGCAGTTTAGGAAGCTCCATTTCGGACACTTTGCGGTGGCCTGCTTGAATGTGAGCGATTCAAGAACAAATAACAATGGAAATCGACCAGCGAGAATACAGAAGAAAAAGAAAAGTGATTCGGATTAAGTCTGGTTACTAAAAGGTAGTCAGTAGCAAAATAAAACAGTGACGACATTTACTACTCCTTTCCCCGTCCTTGCTAGGCAAACGTTGAACTCGAGGCTAGTAGACTAGTTGAAACTTTGGCAGACGCGGAAAGGGTCAACAAACATTCAGATAAAATTTTAAAAAGCAGAAAGGATTGTCGACACAAGTGAAATAACGAGTGCCAGGAAACTGTTCTGAAGATCTATAGGGGATCGATGGAAGAGGAATTTTATTCACCTAACCTTTCGGATTCCCACTTGAACGTGGCATGGGAGACGGCCACAGATAAGATTGCTGGACGCATAGGGACTGCAGTATTTATAGAATGCGGCTGACATACCAGCAGTTCCCACATTTATTGCCGACGGTTGTGTTCGATGTGATGATTACCTGCTCGCCCACTCCTGTATGTCAGAAGATCTCGGAAGACATCAACCGCCTTCTCAAAGCAGTCGGAGTTGTACAAGACCAGTGGCAACTATCAGTAGGCATGTGATGAGACCAGCGACCCACTGTCATGACGGGAAATGTCCGGATTCGTTAATCGGATCCGGTGCTGTGGTGGACAAAGCAACTACGTCGGAGAAACTAGGGTATTACTCTGGACGCGTGTGGCCGAACCTCGCTCAGCAGTGAGGGGCATAACGCTAGCTCTAGGATCGCGGCTCATGTGTCAGGATCCAGACACACCTTCAGGTTAGAGGAGGATGAAATTTCGGTGCTACTGTAGCGTGATTCCTACTTTCATTTTTTGTTCCTACTTCAGCACACGCTGCAAGAAATTGTTACGAGCGTTTCATACTGAACTGGTGCACAGCGGAGAAGGTGCGTCACGATATCTCCACCGACATTGTCTCTCACTAAAAGGGAATCTTGTCGCAATTGCGATGAGCTGGTGATGTTCAAGAACAAGAAGGCCCGTGGACAGGATGTGCAGAAGAAAGGGTCGCCAGTCTGTTCATCAATAAGAAAGGGGAACGAACTCTACCATTATTGGGATCTGAAAGGAAGACTCCGTTGTGATTTGAAGTTCTGTGAAATTTTAGAACCAGTTTATCTCTGAAGCAATAGAATGACACTAGAAAATGTGCCAGAACGTACTGGTAGATCTCCAAATACTGCGGTTGACTGGCTCAATTACTGCCGGGAAGTCTTCTCCGAAATGGTATCTGTCGCTAGGAGAGGAAAGGTGAATGAAACACCGGAACACACGGTACAAATCGACGAGGCCAGATCTGCAGGACGTCGTAAGTACAGTCGGATCATCTTCTAGGTGGAGATGCATCAGCCGAAGAAAACTATGACGATCCAGTGCAGGATTATCGGAACCACGGCTGGCGAATCGATGGTCCATGAGTCATGTGACTGTGTCAGGATACCGGTGATAGGTACTTCTACATACACAAGCGGGATGCAGTGACGTTAGTCCCTATCATTGAACGCGAAGAGGAAGCAGGTTCAACAATATATTCTGACCAATGACCAGTTTGTCGGCTTACTTAATCAGGCTGGGTACGACAACAAATCCGTCAATCATCAGGAAAATTACGTTGATCCGAAACGAGTGTGCACACCCAGAAAATCGAGAAGACTCGGTTAGACAGCAATATTGAGATTTTTAAGAAAAATCGCAGTTTCTCAGAGCTCACTTCATTAACACCTCTGGAGTGTTTTGAAAGGTGGCGAAGACCAGTTTGTGGTAATCCTACGCGGCATTAAAGAAGTATTTGTAGCTTAATTGCTGTTATTTAATTTAGGCATAATTTTGGCTGTGTAGACGACATATTTTAGATCTGATTCTGATTTTTGACCAATGTCTGTTAGGGTAGGAATCATGCTGTAGCAGAGCACAGATGGTGGGGATAACGTCATAGTAGGACCGGAATTCCCGTGGGAGGTGACAATTGCGTGAGTCATAGTACCCCGACTCGCAGTTTGTTGCCAAGCGCGATGACCTCGCTTTTTATGTTCGATCTTGGCGCTCTGCCTGCGAAGAGTAATTCGTCACGCGGGGAGCGCGTCGACGAACACCGCTTCTGGTGACAGCATCAATGAACCGAATTGCCGGGCAGTTATTGCGCCAACAACAGACAAAGTTGGTGAAATTTCGGCAATGAGCGACTAGGATGCGGGTGAGCAAACTAACGTCGAACCATATGCGGCCGTCGCCGATGAATGCGGGAACTGCTAATTACAGTAAATATGTGTTGGCATGGCAACGGCAGTCCTCGTGGGTCATCGCCCTTATCGGTGACCGTCTCTGATTATGGTTTCCAGACAAAATCCGAAATGTCAGGCAGGGAAAATTCTTGCCCAGAGATCACATACACACAGCAAAGGGAGAACAGCGCGTTCTGGCATGAGCAAGAAGGCCTGTAGCGTCTAAGCAATGTTTGTAGTCAGAGCGCTGAAATCATCAGGCCCAATTCTGAGTACTAGGTAAACACAGAAGTCGCCACAATGAGGGACTTTATTTTATGCTGAACATCGATTTGCCCTCGCAGGCGGTAGTGGCCGCTGGCGTGATCAGCGAATGTGCTGACGGTGTGAGGTCCTGTCTGGGAGAGTGAGACAAGTGGCGGCAGCTGCTTTTGTGGGGAGCGAATTCAAGTTTGTCCAGTCGATATGTTGTATTATCCGAGGGGTGATGTGTCTGGTGGATTATGTTACGTTTACCGAGGGGTGGCGGGTTCACATGGCGCATGAGCGGCTGCGACATTGTGCATGCAAGCGTGTTCGAGATGAAGTCGATTAAGTGGCTCCAGGTCAGCGCGTCTGGAACCCCCCGCTGCCAAGGTCAGTGACCTTGAGGCGGTGGGACCTTGGACAACGACGCCGGACATCGCATTAACCGTTGTCAGTAACAGTATAAGGTCTTTCGAAATACCGTTCACCTTATTTCTTTCGATTTCTGGACTATTTAACCTTTTAAATTGGCGACGAGAAGGGGTTGAATTGTCGAAGAAGCCATTCGATAAGGCCAATGAGCAGCAAAAAGGACATACTAGGTTTATTGAAGATTCCGACCCGATTACTAACTAAATTGTATACTTGCGGAGTCGCAAAACTGAGGTCATTGATGAGCTTGTAGCTAAGTTGTGAGAGCGTACTCAGAACGCTAAAATCATCGGGCAAATCCCAGGTTGTAGGAAAAGTCAGAAGTCATCAGAATGAGGAGTTTATTGTATACAGAATCCTGCGTTATCCTCTCAGGCGGCGTGACTGCTGGTGAGGCCAGCGCTGGTGTTGGCTGTGTCCAGTCGTGCCCGACCAATGACCTAGAGGTGACGGAGGCCTGGACAAGGACGCCAGACACGACTGATGGCTGCCGCGAACGAGCACAGTTGTCATCTCTACGGAACATGTCTTGGAAACTTTCCGAGACAATAACAAAGACAGACGCAGTCGTGCTTCTTATTTTTCATTTTTTCCTTGGTTATAATCAGGAATTTGGTCTGGGGGTTTTCAATTCAGTTTTTACTCATACTACAAGTATGAGCATAATTTTTTTTAACTGAGATTGATTTCTTCCGTCATTATTTCAGTTCTATCATTGTTTTTTATCTTGTGCCAATGAGATTCGTCGACATCTGGAAATAATGTCCGAAACGCTATTACTTCCATTTGGTGACGGAGTTTCTAGTTCTTGGCTCCTCCAACGGATCGCGGTCGATGCTTAAGAGGTCAATATTGAGCATTTGGAGTTTAGGACTTGTCTAATGAAATCGTTGTAGCTGAGATATTGGATATACACAGACCACCATAATTTCAGGCGTCAGCCTAGATAAACAGAGAAAGAAGAAGAAGAAGAAGAAGAAGAAGAAGAAGAAGAAGAAGAAGAAGAAGAAGAAGAAGAAGAAGAAGAAGAAGAAGAAGAAGAAGAAGGG
>CACRXP010000351.1:409398-420504 GCA_902702965.1 Spirometra erinaceieuropaei | reverse complement strand
TTAACAGATAGAATATAAGAAAATCATCGTATACATGCATTCGCGGGACTCGATATCAACAAGGAGAACGAAGTAAGTAAACACAACGCAAACAGCTATCAGTTGCAAATAGCCCGCGAAAATAACATTGCACATTAAGTTCTAGATTGAGAGGTTGTTGACTGTACGCTTTAATGAGGGCATTATTAACGACTTGGAGTGTATGTGAAAGGTTGGGTGGCTTGCGATTAGTTGGAGATAGTGAAATCAAGCTTATGTTGGCGACGGTATCCACAAGGAAGTTACGACAGGCATTCCTGGATAAAATGTGTAGAAGACGCCTTGTGAACGTTGGACTGATGAAGTTCGTCGCTCTTGCTGGCCGGCAGGAGAGTCTTTCCGCCAATAAAGGCTTGCACCCACATGGAGACTGGCAGTGATGGGCGGTGGGAGCAAAGGTATTGTGGCACCAGCAAAAACCGTTGGGAGCGGACGGATCTGAAACTGAGGTGGGAGACCTTGGACGGCCAGTAGTCAAAGGAATTCTCCAATGGGAAACGTGGTGGCACGAGGTGGGTGGGCTGTGGCACGGCCAGAGGCACTGCCTGCAGCTGATGTCATAATAGTACTCGAGGATACAGTCTGAGGTAGTCGGAAACGACTGGACGGAGGATTTTTGGGACGTTAGGTGCAAGGTCTACTGTCATAAAAGGGGTAGCCTTTGATGAATAAGCTGCTTGAACGTTACGGCATCTAGAGTTCCTTTTTCTGCTGTCTGTTCAAGGCGCCTATACATCTACGTAGGCTTGCAATAACCGAACTTGTTCTCCGTAATCAAAAGCCGTAAGCGTTGTTAGCTTGACAGGGAGTTCAGGATATGAGGACCGTCCTTAGGGCAATGTACGGGGCGCCTGTTGGTGGGCTGTCAGTAATCTAACGGGGATATGTGGTCATTTGTACCGAGAGGGCAGTCACGACCCAATGTGATTTTGCCTACTTTCTAATGACCGGTCGCAAGGAGATACGTACTGAAGACGTGAGTTGCCTACAAGAAATATGGGATAGATCGCAGTTGGTAGCCAGGACCCGTATTACAGGCGGCGGGAGGGGGTTGTTTACTGGGGCTATTTTGTGGGGCTCCATAATCACATCTGACCCACTTGGCTTCCGTTTTACGTTTGAGGTTAGGATTATGGTACCAGTTAATGGTTTCCGATTTTCGGGTTAGGGTTATGCCTTTAGGCTTAGGTTTTCGGGTTAGGGTTTGAGCGTACGATTAGGTTTCCGTATTACGATTAGGTTTTTAGGTTACCGTTACGTCTAAGGGCTACGGTTACATTTACGATTTCGGATAGGGTTAAGGTTAACGGTTAACGTCGCCGTCCGCTTCCCCATTCCCGGCTACCAACTGCGATCTAGCCGAAATATGGCTGTCTCACATTGCAGGGAGGCTGAAAGCGTGAATGCCGGCTATCCGTAGGCTAACAACCCCACGGGTCATGACTAAGCGGCAGTGGTCAGACAATTAAGCTAGATGACTGACGCGTTGTCGCTGCGGTTTAGGCACGACACTGGTATTGGTTGAAAAGGCGTTGGGGCAATGTGGGCGGAAATTTAAACCTGATCAAGTAAATACGGGCAGTGGCAAAGTGGGCTGGGATAAATCCAGCCTAAGATGCTGCGTAGGTCGGTCGGTCGCTGCGATGTCGGTCAGAGGTCAGATAATTGTGGGTGGCTCGTTGGCGCAGCACCGGGCTTGATTAGAAGGTGTTGGGCTAGCCTAGGTCGCAAAATAAGCCTGATTAAAGAAAATATGATCAACGGGGGAATGTGTGTGAGGGGGGGGGAATAAACCTAACGCAGTGAACAAATAGGGGTCATCGTTGGGGTCCTTTCCTCAAACGAGGGAAAATCAATATTCCAGGGGCCGTTTATTCAGCCAAAATGGGAAAGAACGAATGAACTACGATGCGACGAGATGTTGTTTTAATTGTGCTATTTTAATAAGCCGTTTTATGTCACCATAATGACAGTCTGAAGCATTTCGCTGGGTAATACGCAGAGCCCGACATACTACAATGGTGCCACAGTTCAGCTCACGTTGAACGATTGTGTGGTCCGAGAAATCGCTGATTTTGAGCGCTTGACTGATTATGTCAGGTGTGTCTTTAGCCGCCGATAAGCTGTTTGCAAGGTAGTCATAAATATCCCTGATCTACCAATTTCCCTTTAGGAGACATTGAGGATAGCGTAGCTGATGCCCAGTAGAAAATCCGAGGTGCCAACTGGGCTCTGCTCCAATATTTATCAGCGTCTCTCTCAGTCTCCTGAATGTTCACTTGGAACGAGTACTTCTTTCGCAGATACACGTGGAACGACCGGTAGGAACTTTGCAGCGTAGCAACTGCAGGAACACTTCCGACAAAAATAGCCCCAGCCAGCGCCTTCCTCGATCTCAAAAAGGCCTTCGGTACTCTGGACCGACACAGACTCTGAAAATTAGTGATGAAATTCACATGTCCAGAAAGGTTCACATGACGGCCCAGTAGCGTGCGACACGGACGATGGGTCAATATCGGAAATATCCCCGGTGACAAATGAGTTGCAGCAGGGGTGCATACTACCTTTTCCTACTCTCCTGTTCACTCTAATGCTGATGGACGCTTACTAATTGGACCAAAGAGCCATCTAAACAGACGGAGAAACTACTGAGCATCCGTAGTGTGCAGACCGTCGCAAAGGCCTAAAAGGCCACACCGCCCGAATCTCTCACCACCGACTACTGTGTATTAGGCAGAACTGTAGCGTCTGAGCGGTGGAGAGTGTGTAGTCAGAGCGCTACAATCACCAGGCCAGATCCCGAATTGGAGGAAAAGACAAAAGTCACCGGGTTGAGAGGTTTATTGTATACGGAACCCTGCACTGTCTCCTCAGGCGACAGTGGCCAGAGCTAGTGTCCAGCCATGCCTGAGAGTCCGTGAGATAGAGGTGGCAGCTACTTTTGTAGGCTTCTGGGCAAGCTCAAGGGGTGCCCGGGGGTGATGTTTACGTGGCTCATGCTGTGTCCGTAGTGGGTGGGGTGTTCGAGTGGCGCATGTGCGTCCGAGGTTAGGTCGAGGGACTGCAGGCCAGCATATTTGGAACCGCTCGCTACGAAGGTGAGTGATATTTAGGCGACGGAGCCTTAGACAAGGACGCCAGACATGGCCATGATGACCGTTGGAAACAAAACAACGAAAGTGGACATGTAGTAAAATTCAGGCCCTCTTGCCCACGAAAGCACTCACTTCGGATTAACTTTTAGCCCGTTGAAAAGTTGTTTTGTCCGGCCTTTCCCATCTCTTGAATAAACAGAATCCGCGGTTACTGCCAATGGAAATAACCTTGGGCAAGGATAAAGTATATGACGGGGGTCAGAAAAAGCTAGCCTATGGAGCGTTTCTTACAGGAATTGTGGCAATGGGAGTTGTACGAGTGTGGCCTCATAGACGCATAGAGGAACAGCCTTAAAAGGAAATTATTCGTAGGAGGCAGACTGATTTGGGTACTTGGGTAATACTATCTTAGACAATATCAACACCGATAGCAAAAGCGCAGTATGATCTCTAAAATTTCCGGCGGAATCCTATTTGAAACAAAACTCTGCAAGAAACTGGACTATCTTCCTGACAGTGATCTCCTGCAAGGCGCAAAGTTGGTCAAACGAAAAATCTAGAATACCTTCAGTTATGTTATCCTTGAGATATCGGAAGAGAATTTGAAGGATGGAGTCCCGGACGCCGAGATAATGACTGTGCGCAACATCGATGCCAAGCTGAAGTAGAATAAACCTCGCTAGAGCTGCGCGTCATGGCGACTGTTGAGCGCCTATCTAAGCGACTCGTCCATATTGACATGGCCACCAGTACTCATAGGCGGGGGAGACTAAATTAGGAAAAGAGGGTGTCTTGAAGGCCTCATAAATCAGTCTCCACGTCAACCAATGGGCCTTGGGAAGCAGCGCAGGACTGGTGGGCACGGAATTGTTCGCATCCAATCGAATACTTGAGGCCAGGGCAAATCGACAGTAATTCAAGAACGAAGTGCTTCGGAGCAATGCGTGTTTTCACTGTATGGGTCAGTGTAAGTCCTACTGGATACCTTTGAATGTATCGCAGTGTAAGCAAAACCACTCTATCCCAGAAACACTGACGTTGTTAAAGACGCCTCACATAACTACCCTCACTGTGACCACAGATTCTGGTCCGAAGTCTCCCTGGCCGGGCGCTTTCAAAGTCATTGCAGAAGGAACACGGGTAGGACGCATGATAACCTACAAGCTTGCCTGCTACCTTATAGCTAGTTACCCAGGCGACAGAACACTTCCCCACAACGAGCAGAAGATTGCGGCTAGTCTACGAGGGCGGCGCCTCTGGTTCCGATGTATGTAAGATGCAGTGAATGGAACAAGCGATAGAGAATCCGAGAGACCTAGGTTCACGCACATTGCTGCCATTGAGTACACCGAACTTGCCCTACATTGACAAAATTTGCAGGGGGTAGCTGTCTATCAGTAAACACCTGCACACCAGCCTGGTCGGACATATGAAATTCTATCGATCAAGAGTCCAAACCAACACTTGTTAGGTTCATCTTATCCGTCCGCATATTAACATATAATATAGGCATGTGGGAGTAAACCACAATCGTCACTAAGATAGTGCTCATGCTGCACCTCTACGTGCTGCAAATCCCGGCAATCCGACCGTCGAGAGCGACCAAACACATAAAATGTTCCGAGGTGCGACCTTCAGCGTGATTATGTTTCCGTTGAGTCAGACCTCGGCGAATCTGCTTCACCGCCTGTTCCTACACCCACCGTATTCTGGCGGCACTATCAAGTCTATACCACTGGAGATGGATGTAAGCGCAGTGGCCAGCAAGACTAAGTACGCGGGTCACACACAACCAGGTCCTTAACTACACATACCATATTTCGAAGAAAAAAGTGTCTAGGGTCTGGCACAACTGATGGCCTATTCTGCCGGCTGGCAACATCCGTGGCTACGACTGTTAGCACATCTTAATTGTTCCAAAACTCGCCTTATTGCATGTTGTGAGGAAATAGGCGCTGGACGGACTTTAATATTCCTCACCTCTTAAGTCCCCGCAGCCTGTTCAATTCAAGCAGACTGGGAACGAGATTAGGCATATTGGCTGATGTGAAGTAGGCTCCTAACGTGCGCCACACACGGATCGAAGACTCACAGATGTGGACCATGCTATAAAAGCCACATTGAGCAGGAGTCGTTGAAGTCTGAGTCTGACTGCGAAAGAGGACCGAGCTACCCCACCAACCGGCGACCGCCCAGGGCACGAGGTCTAAAAGGCATCTTGATAGATTCATGCGCGCCAAGCATGCCACAGGAGGGACGATAGTTCAGTGGCAGGCTCACTCTCTCAACCTTCCATGCACCAGGGCACACCCCCCGTTTGTCCACCGACCAGTAATCAAATTAGGCACAGTGGCTGTGACGGCATGAATGCCTAATTAACATCTAACGCGCAGGCGGGTAGTGGTTACGTTCTTAAACATAAATCGACTGACGCGCTCCAATGGGCCAATGCTACCTCCTTTCTGCCTTCTGGTCTCGGGCACTGGAACCGGGGTCCAAATTCGAGCCGGGGGGGGGGGGGAAGGTTCATACACATACAACCTGTCTGCGTTAAACCAGTCATTGCCAGGAGTCCAAATCAACAGCCTACAGGCCTGCTCTACGCGTCTGCACTGTTTGTGGAAACTGAGGCATCGGTCGTCCTACTCTGCTCAGTTTAGCCTCTAAGCAGCAATCTGAGGAACATTTAAAGTATCCTGATGTGCTAACAATCGTGGCTTGGAAGGCTGCTAACCATCACTAGATCTAGGTTCCCCTCTGCAATTAGGATCAGAGTGGAACGGCTCTTTAATATGGTCTGTAGGACAACTCAATTTGGCGAGTCGAGATCCCCTAATCTAAGCGCGCTATGTGTGTACTTGGTTTATGGGTGGTACGCGAGGACAGACCACGTAGGTGACAGGCAGTGTCCACTCCCTCTCAATCCAGTCCTACTACTGGAGCGTGGTACGCATTAAAATAGAGGGATGCAAGTGTATAATAAGACCGCTTCACCGTAAAAAAAATTCACCCACAGGTCCCGATCCTGTTCAGATCAACACATTCTCCGTAAACAGCCTCTAATGCTCAAATGATGCCCTAATTACACCAAGGCAATCATCGTCGATCCCAATACTGTCCACATGAAGGCTACAGACTAAATTTATATCCCTTACTATGGACACGATACATACGACGTTCCGAGGCATGATTTACTTGATAAGGCTCCGATACCACTATTTCGTCAGCCGAGGCATGACCGCGCGACACCAAGAATGCAGCTACATCCAAACTGTAATAGCCTCCAAGCCGCCAGCTTTCTATTGTTGCGAAAAGTACTGAATAGTCGGAGTGCAACCGTCCAAGTCGCGCGTGTGTCGACTTTGCGGTCGGTGGCCCCATAACTTCCTGGTTGACACCGCAGTCCTCAGCGGACGGGTCACACATTAGAATGGGACGGTCCCGCTGCCTCAGCCCACCAGTATGCGCAGACCCGTGGTACTTGCCGACATGGGACCAAACCCGGGCTAGACAGAGGTCGGGACGGCCGATGACACCAGGAAACACCAGTAGTCACTGAGTGCCGAACCCGCTAACGGAAAATGCAAACTTGCCCTTCGCCATAAACATTGAACATGCGACGAAACCGCGCCCCACGATCGGGTACGAAAACGTAGGTAGAGTAACCCCAGATAGCTAAAGTAATGTGTAAGCCAGCAAGCAGCTCTGATCGGATATCTACCAGCGGAGTAAGCGTTCAAATATCCTCGCTAGGCATAATGCATTCGACACAAGAGTTACTACCTATAATCGACAAAAGCAAACCGAACGACGATCAGTCCACCCTCGCAAACTGTAGATCCCAAGGCAAAAATCAAAGGCCAATAGACAAGAGGATGAGTTAGAAATGTAACTAGCAAAATAAGTACAGAACGAAATAAAATGCTCAGTCCACTTCCTCCATGCCTGCGGCATCGTCACCGGCCTCCGCAGGAGCCGCATCCGCCGCAGCCGACACCGACTCCAGCTTCTCACCACCCTCGTCCTCAATCTGCAGACACATGCTGATCAACTCATGGATCTTGTTCGCGTGCGTCTTGGAATCGTCCAAAGTGAAGCCCGAGGCCAACATAGCAGTGTTAAAGAGCATATGGATAAGGTCTTTGCAGATCTTCTGATTCTCACCCTGCGAGTCAGCCAACATCTCCTTCAGCTTTTTTATTATGATGTGCTCTGGGTTCAGCTCCAAGTGCTTCTTGCCCGCCATGTAGCCCATCGTACTGGAGTCCCTCAATGCCTGCGCCTTCATTATCCTCTCCATGTTTGCCGACCAACCGAACGTCGACGTCACTACGCAACACGGGGATGTCAGCAGTCGGTTTGAGATCGTCACCTTCTCCACCTTGCCGGACAGAATCTCCTTGATCTTCGTGCATGTCGGCTCAAACTCCGTCTTCAGCTCCTCAAACTTCTTCTTCGACTCCTCATCCTCCGGCAGCTCTAGACCCTCCTTCGTCACGCACACCAACTTCTTGCCATCGTACTCGCGAAGCTGCGTCACGGCATACTCGTCAATCGGATCAAGCATGTACAACACCTCCAGTCCGCGCTTCTTCAGCACCTCCGTGAAGGCCGAATTCGCAACAGCCTCCTTGCTCTCACCCGTTATGTAGTAGATGTCCGTCTGATTCTCCTTCATCCGAGACACGTAGTCTTTCAGGCTCGTCATCTCATCACCGCTGGAGGAGGAGTAATACCTCAGAAACTCGGACAACTTCTTCCTATTCGTGCTGTCTTCGTGGATGCCAAGCTTGATATTCTTGGAGAACTGCTCGTAGAACTTCTTGTAGTTCTCTGCATCCTCTGTCAACTCATCGATCAACTCCAGACACTTCTTCACCAGATTCTTACGGATCACCTTCAGAATCTTATTCTGCTGCAGCATCTCTCGGCTAATGTTCAGTGGGAGATCTTCCGAGTCCACAACACCCCTGATGAAGTTCAGGTACTCGGGTATCAGATCTTCACAGTTGTCCATGATAAACACGCGGCGCACATACAACTTGATGTTGTTCCGCTTCTTCCGGTTCTCAAACAAGTCGAAGGCAGCACGCTTTGGGATGAAGAGCAGGGCACGGAACTCCAGTTGGCCCTCCACGGAGAAGTGCTTCACTACCAGGTGGTCCTCCCAGTCGTTGCTAAGCTGCTTGTAAAATTCACCGTAGTCCTCCCGCGTTATGTCATCTGGATTCCTCGTCCACAGTGGCTTCATCTTATTCAACTCCTCCTCATCCATGTACTTCTCCTTTATCTGCTTCTTCTTCTTTTTCTTCTCTTTCGATTTTTCGTCATCACCTTCCTTCTCTGAATCCTCCTCATCATCAATATCTTCTACCTTCGGCTTGCCTTCCTCACCTTCAGCCTTCTCACCCTCCTCCTTCTTCTCCTCCTCCACCATCTCCTCGTCATCCGACACATCCTTCGTCCGCTCCTTCTCCACCATCAACTTTATTGGATAGCCGATGAACTGCGAGTGCTTTGTTACGACGTCACGGACTCTCTTCTCTTCTAGGTACTCCACCTGGTCTTCCTTCACGTGAAGAATTATCTTCGTCCCTCGACCAATCGGATCTTCTTCCATCGGGCGAATTGTGAAAGAACCACCGGCAGACGACTCCCACAGGTACTGCACATCATCATTGTGTTTCGAAATCACCTGCACCTTGTCTGCCACCAGGTAGGCCGAATAGAAGCCCACACCGAACTGACCAATCATTGAGATATCAGCTCCCGCCGACAGAGCCTCCATGAAGGCCTTTGTGCCAGATCGAGCGATCGTGCCCAGATTGTTGATAAGGTCGGCCTTTGTCATGCCGATACCGCTATCAATGATCGTCAGCGTGTTGTCCGCCTTGTTGGGGATGACTTTGATGCACAACTCCTTGTTCGTGTCCAAAACCTCGGGGTTAGTTAGACTCTCGTAGCGAATCTTGTCGAGGGCATCACTGCAGTTGGAAATCAGCTCTCGCAGGAAGATCTCCTTATTGGAGTAGAAAGTGTTGATGATCAGGCTCATAAGCTGAGCGATCTCAGCCTGGAAGGCGAAGGTCTCAGGCTCTTCGGACATGGTAACGGAGAGGGACGGCAATAGTAACTGACTTGTGGTTCTTTGCTTAAGCAGAGGATTTAGAATATTCCAGACCGTAATTGCTCATATTAACCAATCGAAACGTCGTTTTGGATTGACGCCTGTTCTAGAACATTCCACTTGGTTGTGATTGGTGCAGACTCCTAGTCAATGAGGTCAGCCTGGCTGTCGGTTTGGCGGTCTGTGGTGCGCTAGTGACACCAGAGTCGGAATTCCCGGACGCACTGCCCTGTCCGGGACTGTCTATTGGTCGTTATCATTGTCGGCCGAGTTAGAACCTGTTAGAACCTTCACTTGTGTTGTCGTTTAGTTGTGCTGGATTTCCCACTGCTGGACAAAATGTTTGATCATTCACCCTTTTTAGTACGTCTTTGTGTGGTGTCCATGCTGCAAGCGGGAACCGCATACACCTCGGTCACCTCTAAGCCTGATTTTCGGCTATTCTAACGGATCAAACGCCTGCAACAGTGGCTCCTAGCAAAGGAATAGCATGTGTCATCAATAGCATACTAAACGCCGACAACCTCAGCTGCAGGGAAAGGTGGAAAAACATTAGTCTAGTTGTCGTGCTTATTGTGAATCCATGAGGTTTGTGTGGAGTGGACTCCCACTGGTTCATTGGCGCTGAGAGTCCTGGTCGGTTCAGTAGGCGGTCTTGACTGCTATCATCTCACGCTCTGTCACCCTATGCTTTTAGATTCAATATCTTCTGTGACCTGAAAACTTTGGTTTTGTGATAACGAGAGGCAGGCTGGCTGCTCTGGAGTGCTGGTTTTGGGCAGTGGCGTGAAAATCTTATGCATCTGCTTCGTCCCTCGTGCATCCATCGCCATCACATTTCTCAAAGGGCGTTCCTTTGCATATGCGGTCAATAACTGCTGCAGCACTCTTAGTCACTGCCCGACTCTCTTTTCTGCCAAAGATTTCTTAGCTGCTTCTGTACTTTACACCCCACAGGTTGACTTTGGTACCAGTTTTCCCATCCTGTCATGACTTTACTTGCTATTAGGCGCAGTTTAGTTACGTTTTTTTTTACTGTCTTGTCGCCGTTTCTGGCCTATAGCATGGCGCTGTGCTAAGCTTTTTCCAATGCTCAACTTGAATTTAAGTCCGACCAGATGCGTTTGCAGAACGACCTTGAGATTAGTGGAGAAATTTACTAACGGCCCCAGCCTACAACCTCAGTTAGCATTTGGAGACTTGACTCCAACTTTTGTTGCTATGGGCTTGCCTATGTATTTGGTGACCTACTTTTTTTCACAGTAAGTCACAGTTCTATGCCGAAGTGCACTCTGTCACTCAGCCAATCAGTTTCCTCACAGACGATGAGTCATTACCTTGTTCTTGTCCTAATCATCTAATCGACCAAATGCCCAAAAGGTTGTTTACTGAGTACCTATTCAGATATATGTACTACGTGCACGTGTACATCACTCTGATGGTCAGGGGGGTAAGACACGAGGAAAGGCCCCCCCCCCTCCCCAGCAATAGTGGTGGCCATACATTGGGTTTCAGGAAGGGGACCCATCTCCGTGTCCTAAGCCTAACTTCCACGATATTTGGCGTAAGACCACCTGTGTTACGAAGGGGGCTTCTATTCCCACGTCTTACCTGGCCGGAGGAGTGAATTCACCCAATGCTTGTGGACACCTGTCGTCAACTACACCGATCTTTTAGACGTCGTACAATTTGTGGAGCTACATTTATGCTCCATAAAACTGTGCGTGTCGAATACCTTGCGCTGTTCAGCACTTTCCACCACTAACTATGATTTCGGTCTGCCTTCCTAGGGCTATCCTTCGGACTCAACTCTATTTGCCGGGATATATGTCAGTACTTGTAGGC
>CACRXP010000351.1:389409-405243 GCA_902702965.1 Spirometra erinaceieuropaei | reverse complement strand
GTTGATGATCAGGCTCATAAGCTGAGCGATCTCAGCCTGGAAGGCGAAGGTCTCAGGGTCTTCGGACATGGTAGCGGAGAGGGACGTCAATAGTAACTGACTTGTGGCTCTTTGCTTAAGCAGAGGATTTAGAATATTCCAGACCGTAATTGCTCATATTAACCAATCGAAACGTCGTTTTGGATTGACGCCTGTTCTAGAACATTCCACTTGGTTGTGATTGGTGCAGACTCCTAGTCAATGAGGTCAGCCTGGCTGTCGTTTTGGCGGTCTGTGGTTCGCTAGTGACACCGGAGTTGGAATTCCCGGACGCACTGCCCTGTCCGGGACTGTCTATTGGTCGTTATCATTGTCAGCCGAGTTAGAACCTGTTAGTCCTGTTAGAACCTTCACTTGTGTTGTCGTTTAGTTGTGCTGGATTTCCCACTGCTGGCCAAAATGTTTGATCATTCACCCTTTTTAGTACGTCTTTGTGTGGTGTCCATGCTGCAAGCGGGAACCGCATACACCTCGGTCACCTCTAAACCTGATTTTCGGCTGTTCTAACGGATCAAACGCCTGCAACAGTGGCTCCTAGCAAAGGAATAGCAAGTGTCATCAATAGCATAATAGACGCCGACAACCTCAGCTGCAGGGAAAGGGGGAAAAGCATTAGTCTAGTTGTCGTGCTTATTGTGAATCCATGAGGTTTGTGCGGAGTGGACTCCCACTGGTTCATTGGCGCTGAGAGTCCTGGTCGGTTCAGTAGGCGGTCTTGACTGCTATCATCTCACGCTCTGCCACCCTATGCTTTTAGATTCAATATCTTCTGTGACCTGAAAACTTTGGTTTGTGGTAACGAGAGGCAGGCTGGCTGCTCTGGAGTGCTGGTTTTGGGCAGTGGCGTGAAAATCTTATGCATCTGCTTCGTCCCTCGTGCATCCATCGCCATCACATTTCTCAAAGGGCGTTCCTTTGCATACGCGGTCAATAACTGCTGCAGCACTCTTAGTCACTGCCCGACTCTCTTTTCTGCCAAAGATTTCTTAGCTGCTTCTGTACTTTACACCCCATAGGTTGACTTTCGTACCAGTTTTCCCATTCTGTCATGACTTTACTTGCTATTAGGCGCAGTTTAGTTACGTTTTTTTTACTGTCTTGTCGTCGTTTCTGGCCTATAGCATGGCGCTGTGCTAAGCTTGTTCCAATGCTCAACTTGAATTTAAGTCCGTCCAGATGCGTTTGCAGAACGGCCTTGAGATTAGTGGAGAAATTTACTAAAGGCCCCAGCCTACAACCTCAGTTAGCATTTGGAGACTTGACTCCAACATTTGTTGCCATGGCCTTGCCTATGTATTTGGTGACCTACTGTTTTTCACAGTATGTCACAGTTCTGTGCGGAAGTGCACTCGGTCACTCAGCCAGTCAGTTTCCTCTACAGACGATGAGTCATTACCGTGTTCTTGTCCTAATCATCTAATCGATCAAATGCCCAAAAGGTTGTTTACTGAGTACCTATTCAGATACATGTACTACATGCACGTGTACATCACTCGGATGGTCAGGGGGGTAAGACACGAGGAAAGCCCCCCCCCACCCCATGCACTGGGTTTCAGGAAGGGGACCCATCTCCGTGTCCTAACCCTAACTTCCACGATATTTGGCCTAAGACCACCTGTGTTACTAAGGCGGCTTCTATTCCCGCGTCCTACCTGGCCGGAGGAGTGAATTCACCCAATGCTTGTGGACACCTATCGTCAATTACACCGATCTCTTAGACGTCGTACAACTTGTGGAGCTACATTTATGCTCCATAAAACTGTGCGTGTCGAATACCTTGCGCTGTTCAGCGCTTTCCACCACTAACTATGATTTCGGTCTGCCTTCCTAGGGCTATCCTTCGGACTCAACTCTATTTGCCGGGATATATGTCAGTACTTGTAGGCATACAACGAGCGGCAGTTCCCTAAAATTATCGGAACCCCTTTCTACTACTTCGTACCTCCAACGCTTGTGTTACTCGTTCTCGATAACTCTCAGAGAATAGCAAGTGCGTTTGCCCACTAACTTGGTTTTGTAGAGCTGCAGCAACAAAAACAGAATGCTTTGATGTAACGTTGAAACTTTATTTAAGACACAGATTTAGGGCACATATTTTTCGCAACAATGAGCCCAGATGCGAGCTCAGACGAGGAGTACAAAAATGTTGTTCTACAGTTCCTGGGTGTATTCAGAGTTCCAATCGCGGTAGAAAATGTCGGTCAGCTGTTCGCGAAGGGGAGGACTCGTACTGCTCTGGTTTTTTTCCTCTTCCGCGACAAAAGCCGCTCCTCCTGTGCGATAGAAGTAGTCCCCGGACCAATTAGAGGTACCTGGGACATAAGGGAGTATTATTATTTGGATGGACGTTGGTATCTTACTTTTTGATGAATTACTACAGACCAGAATGGCCCGACTCCCAACTGCATTGCTTCTGTTTACCTCCCTTACTTATTCTGCAGTAACAATTGCTTTTATTGATGTTGCTTTAGCTAGTACTACTACTACTACTACTACTACTACTACTACTACTACTACTACTACTGCTGCTGCTGCTGCTGCTGCTGCTGCTGCTGCTGCTGCTGCTGCTGCTGCTGCTGCTGCCGCTGCTGCTGCGACACGTGTGTACACGTTCCGTTATATAAGGTGCATTTAGGACATCGCGTTCTTTGTCAGCCTAGAGAATGCTCAAGTATTTGTCTATAATCGTACAGTTAGACGCAGTCAATATAGGAAGGGTGCATAGATAGCTTGTAAAATTTGGCTTTCGATGTGCTAATCGATCACCGTGGTTCGCAGTGAGAGGTGATATTTTCCTCAGAAAAAAAATTGCGTAGGTGCAAAAAAGGTATTGAGAGACATGGAGTGTAGAGAAATGCAATGCTCAGGTATCAACTTCACAGTGGATGAGCTTTGTATGGAGTGTGAAGTGTCCAACAGCGAATATGATTATTCATCTTCGAAGGCGAAGGTCCAGTGCACAGCACTGCGAACTGTCCAAGTTCAAGAAGCTGAGCGCAGTCTGTCATTGAATGACCATAGAAAGCACAAAAGAGGGTAATTCAAGTTTGACACGATCTTACCACGACCGAAGGTTACCTAAACAAAGTAATCACTTGATTCGACTCGGGGTTTTGTCAAGCTGGCATCCTCGGTGGGTCAGAAAACGAGTTGAAAGTGGTTATTGTGCTTCTTCACAAGGGCCGGTCCACCCGTCTCAGAATGAGCGCATTAAAAGAACCTAACCATGGCGCTCCGTATTGACCAAGAAGCCTACGAAATTCGCGGCATCGACATATATGGCAAAGTTAACAGAGGCAGTTATGCTGCTGTTCTACAAACCAGCTGCCCACGTCCAATCGCTCGTCCCAGCCCGAAGTGTGCCTACATGTGACCTTGCCAATTGATTGCCCCGATAACTGAAATTTCTCGTTGTCAGTTCGTAACTCAACCAAAGGACATTCTATGACGTCATTTCATGTCACGCCAGCCGTCAAACAAACCATGATCCCCTCGTTGGTGACTTTCGCGGCACCGACCTCGCTCTCTCTTTCAACACCAATCGTTCACCAGTGAAACAGTAGGCTCAGATGACGGATGACCGGCGTGTCCACGAACCAAATCCCACTCCCTTAAAGACAGGGCCGGAAACAGTTTCCTTCGGACCACAGTTGGCAGTTATTCCGATCTGATTGTCTGTCCTGGGAACTTAGTAATCCCTCGGGTTGGCATGCAAGATCTTATTATGTTGGGAAAGGCTCGCATGGGGCCAGTCTCACTCTCTTCCCACCGTCATCATCTACCTGCAGCAAGAATGATTTCGGCAGACCAGACACTGGGTCGGGTGTAGGGGCTGGCCGGATATAGCTCCCCACCTCTTGGATGTCGTACACACTTGCTGTTCGTTCAACTGACCCAAAGCAGACATCATTCAGAAAGCTGTCTGACAACGGTGTTTGGCACCTGCTGAGCTCTCGCACTACAAAATACGCATGTATGCCACCCGAATAGGTTCAACAGGACAGTGTAGCTCATGCTCCAGACGGAAGTAACATAATTGAAAAGTCAATTTGGCAAACACGTGTTTTCGGTAACTCCTCGTCAGGCCAAAACGGTTACATAGAAGTTTAAGTTATGCGAAGTTACATGACTTATAAGTGTGATTCGGGGACAATTAACATCCATTGTTCCCACGCCACTCGCATGACGAGGCGTGCTATGGCGTGGTCGGGGTGTCGTAGTCATTGGGTCAAGGGGGCGAGGGAGAGGGGAACATAGGCTGCGAGGACAGGGAGTGACCGATCTCAAGAAATGTTGGCTGAAATTCTGAAATGCATTTTCGATTAGGAAGGATTACTTGGTCGCGGTTGTAATACTGATTATCTTGCGGCATAATCCTATAATATTTCGGACTCGTCAGGATGTCAGCTTTTGAATACACCGCTTTTTAATCTCCCGTAGAAAATGTACTTGGTAAACAATGACTGCTTTAGTAGCATGCATTTTTCTCATTGATTTTCGATGGTCTTCCAAATTCAAATATATCTTATAGAAACCATAAACAAAAGTATGCTTTCTTCCAGTCAATTAATAGAGAATCACGTCATCTTTATATCTTATACTCGAAGAAGAAATATAAGTAGGTTTTAAAAATTTTCTTATTATGAGATTTTTTAAGACCGCGCAATGTCCATTCACATAGCATCGTACCTGGCCGTTTACTGCAGCTCCTCATGAAATGTACAACATAATCCGCATGCATTGTAAAATTTTATGGGCTCTGTATGATATCTTTTTAATGGCATAGAAAAATATGTGATTTTCTTTAGATGGAACGCATGCACCTTTTAGACTGAAACCACTGAGCGCTAATGCAATGAATGAGCAGAATCCAAATGATTCGGCAATTAGAAAACTTTTTAAAAACCTAATTATACTCCTTCCTTTAGTTCAAAATATAAAGAAGACGTGATTCTCTATTAATTGACTGGAAGAAAGCATACTTTTGTTTATGGTTTCCATAGGATATATTTGAATTTGGAAGACCATCGAAAATCACTGAGAAAAATGCATGCTACTAAAGTAGTCATTGTGTACCAAGTAAATTTTCTACGGGAGATTAAAAAGCGGTGTATTCAAAAGCTGACATCCTGACGAGTCCGAAATATTATAGGATTATGCCGCAAGATAATTGGACGAGAACGGTGCTTTCTACGCTTTCTGACGCTGATCAGATAATCAGTATTACAACCGCGACCAAGTAATCCTTCCTAATCGAAAATGCATTTCAGAATTTCAGCCAACATTTAATGAGATCGGTCACTCGTTGTAGGCCTACCAGTCCATAGCACGATAGAGAAGTCATCTCGGTAACTTGGAGTAGTAGCACTCGAAACAGGGGTAATCCAAGGGCATGACTGGACTTTCCGACGGCAAGTGATGGGTCAATAGCCCCCATTCCCAACTGTTAGCCATCGTTTATGCACTTTAATGTCCTTGTGAGAAGCGGCCAACAGAGTTGGAGGAGCAGGTCGGTGGTCGAACAGAGGACGCACACAGCCACCACCAGCTGAAGTTGAGGTGGTTAAACCCGAGGTCACGGATGTCTAACTCGTGCTGTCAAGACGAGATAATTTTGACGCAGTTGGTATGCTGGTCCGGAATAACAAACACATGGAAAATCTGATGCGGGTGTGGCCACGGCAAGGTGGAAGCAGGAACGGTGGCTTACGTGTGAATTCGTTTATAATGGTAGTAGACTTGCGCAACATCTAGCACACTGTGTCCTCCTCCTCCTCCTCCTCCTCCTCCTCCTCCTCCTCCTCCTCCTCCTCCTGGGTACGGTGTGAAGATGACCGGAGGCGGGAGAGGCCGCAGGTGGCTGGCACACCGAAATCCCACACTCAGGCGTAGCACCACACCCCCTGACCCACAACGTACACTGGCCAGGATTCTACACACTAAGAGAAGAAGGGGCGGCTCAGACCCCAACTGACGCGGTGCGAGCCTGCGCCTGGAAGTGCTGCCACAACCGAATTGTTGGCACTTTTTATGGGTGCGTTGGACCCATATCTAACCCCTGTGTTCGTTCAGCGTACCCACCGGGTGGCCTGTTGGAGGGACATACGACTTGACATCATTACCTCACAAAAGGATAGAGTCGGGGAACATAGACAAGGAGAACGAGGGTGGCGTCGACCACGTTCGGACAGAGACACATGACTGACTAACTGACGGCATTGGTGAGCAACGTGAAAGACCCGCGAGCCGTACCAGACGAGCAGTGCAGAGGACCCGCCATTCTCTGAAGATGGGTGGCCCAAGTCGCTGCTTGAAGCGTCAGACCGCGGACGTAGTTAATCGGCTTTTGTCCAAGCATCCGAAGAACTACTAATGCGGCTAATCAGTGATGAGCGACTTATCGATCGGCGTCAAGGCAACTGCACTCGTTCCTCCTATCAGGTGTCGCGCATCGGCAACCAATTCACCCCTGCTCCGTCGGCGTCACCAATTCTGCTGACGAGTTCTCATGGTAAACTTATTCACGTGACCTGGAGACGCGCACGGCAGACACACATGCCGCTAGAGGGCATTTGAGGTCAGGAGAATGCCTCGTTGTGAAGAGTGCAGGCTATCCTTTCAGCCTCATCTTCCTAAATTATAACCTGGCGCAATCACAGGCCCAATTACATGGAAAGGCGGCACCAACCAACAAAATTACCGATATGCATGCGCGCAGTTTCTGTTTTCGGACGTTTTGGGCGAATATAAGGCTGCCCTATATAACTGAAATCTACTGGGCACCCAAGAATGACGTGTCTTTCTTCGACTTTCTGAGGCTCCATGGCATAACTGCGAGCAGTTCGGTACACCGGTGTATGCCTCAGCTACTTCCGTGGGATTTCTTGTGCAAGTCCAGTTAGTAAATTGCGGTTTACAGTGTCATCAGAAATTCACCAGCAAGAATCAAAGGAATGAACAAAATAAGTTTTCCTGGAGCTCATTAGCAGGTGTGGCTTTGACCCGAACTTCCCCTGATGAACACCAAGCTTGTAACGGAAAATTTAGTAAATCGTCTTTGGATTCGTCAAAAAATTCTCTTGACCATGGTAGTCATAAACATCAAAAAATATGCTGAATAACTGATGTGGTGTGCATTCCGGGGTGATATAATGAAAAAAAAGAAGGCTCTTCGGAATATCGAGTTGTACTCGTAAATTTTCAAGTCGGTGACACCGACCCGTCGTCAGACGAAATGAACAGAGGGGACTTCTCTTTTTCATCAAAAAATATGTTTGAGACAGCTGTGAAGTTGAAAGAGATCAAATGTCCGGTCTTTGTTATGGCTAGAAAACGATCCGCTAGGGAGACTGAATTTCCTGCTGGAAAATCGGGACGAGTAAGGTACTTACTACAAACCACGAAGACTATCTCTAAATCAGATGCTTGATAACGATGGGATGTACGACCCCCAAGTAGATGGCAACTCAAAAATATACCCTAAAATTCAGTGTGACTGTAAACATCACTTATTATTCACCGTTCCCATTGCTTGAACTTTCCTGCCCTTCCCGACCAAATACAACCTTATCAGCGGAGCTTTATTCAAAGTTCGTCATTTTTTGGCAATTGTTTTTTGTTTGTTTTTTTAGTTATCGTCCTCACTTTCTTCGCCAGATGACAGCGTATGATAAGGCTTTTGGCAGAAATTTATGTATTTTCTGTGTATTCTTGTTCCCGTCCTGTGTGTTGTCCCACCCGTACAACCCCCTCTACCATCACACAGCGTATGACACGGTCCACAGGCAAGCTCAAATTAGTTGGAGGTCCTACACTTGACCGTTGCACAGACGCTTTGCTAGTGAAATGCATGCTGAGAATATGCTGCGTTCACCATGAGGTCTTGCTACCCAGAAGATCGTCACTGGGGATAAACAAATCAGGATGTTGTCAGCTTTGAGAGCATTATTCCAGTATGGCAGAGTAGGATTTGCGTCCCAACCAAAGTTCCTCGGAGAAGGATGGTCCAAGACATAAAACGCTCCCAGAAATACA
Source organism: Spirometra erinaceieuropaei (assembly GCA_902702965.1). Classification (NCBI taxonomy): domain Eukaryota; kingdom Metazoa; phylum Platyhelminthes; class Cestoda; order Diphyllobothriidea; family Diphyllobothriidae; genus Spirometra; species Spirometra erinaceieuropaei. The sequence goes on along the minus strand of CACRXP010000351.1, from coordinate 397,170 downwards.
AATCCCATTAGAGGCAAACAGTGAGAACCATATTTTGTAGCGCATTCGCAACGACATGCTCCCAACGACAGGACTTTCTACATTCCATCAATGGCTCATTTGGAACGCGAAAACTCCTAGAAGATCGGACAATCCGAATGTGTTACTTTAGAACTATAGTTGTGATTCAGTTTTAAATGGATAAGACGACTTGTTTAGCACCGATAAAATCCGTCGAACACGCAACCCTTCAGTCCAGCAATGACCTTTTCTCGAATTAACCCTCTTCAATTCAGGCTGCGTTTGGAGTTGGAGAATGGGGAGAAGACAGGTAGTGCTATCCGCTTACCTATGTAGAGGACTTTATCCGTAACCATATACTTGTTGTGATTTACGCGTCCGAACGGCACTTGTCTTTGCTCCTCCGAGAAAGCCGGGACAACGAAATAACGCTACAAAAGACAAAAAGGAAGGCTTGCATCGCAAGGCTTTTTCGCAGACAAACCGCGGTTCTGAAGAATGATCAGCAAATGTCTCGCTGGCATTTTAAGAGGACGGCAGTATAGTTCAAGTAGGCCAATTGGTGTGATCGTCAGGCAAGAAAAAAAGACAGCTGCAAAAAGTTAAAGAGTCCTGAATCGGCAAATGCGTAACCGATATGCGCCCTATCTGACATCCAAACGTGCTTCGAAGGTATCATGACGCGCTAACAGTCGTACCTTGGAGGTTGTCAACTAACGGGATTACTCAGTTCTACTAAGGGTGGGGCTGCGACAGCTCCTTCGTACTAACGTACTCAACGGTATTCCCACTTATGTGCGATCCGAGACCTCCTGGGTGGGGTCTGGGATGTGTGAAGTCACGGTCACGTCGTGTGTGGCGCGCGTAGATGAGCTGTCCAGAGTCGTCAACCATACTCATCGTCAGTCGACTTCTGTGGAAGGAGAGAACGAGATGTAGACGGCGAAGTCTGTCTCATCATTAACCAAGTAGCCAGTGCACTCTATTCGGGACAGCAGTGAACCCTACTGCTTGTGACGGACCAACTATTGTTTGTTCTGGTGAGTCGAGATTTGTTTTGTGTGTGGATTTTGTGAATGCCGTTGTTGGCAACGGCCAGATGTGCAGCTACGCACAGGGAAGTCTACCTCTGCCTCCATCGTTTTGGGCGTTTTTGTGTTCGACAACGGCAGCAGAATGAACGAATCAGGGCTTTGGGTAAGGGAAGACTCTTTTGCCAGCTGCTCCTACTTTTAGCAATGACGGGGAGATTTTTGATTAAAGATACTGCTCTCCCCTGTCAAAGTACTCGTCGTTTAGCTTCCCCTACACTCTCAATACTGGCATATTGTCCGTGCAGCAGTTATGGATGCCAAAATACAGATGTGAGTATGATTTGCAGAGAAATTGGCCTAAACCCCCGACAACGATAAATGCACTAAACAATAGGCCGAGTGTGATAGGGAACGCACTGAAGAGGATGCAACTGACAGTTTACCGTCCACCTACCTCATTGGCATGCCATCTCATTTTACAAGGATTCACCACTGATCCCCCGGGTCAATGGAATGCTTCCGTCATTCTTATTTTTTCGCCCACTAACACAGTCAGTTCCGGTAGTAGCAACAGCCAGTAGTATAAACCCTAGTAAGTTAATTCAGCTGGTAGTAGACCAGGGTGGTGAGTATTCATGTTCTAAAAGATTATCCATTGTATGTCGCTAAGTTTCCGCTCATGTGTGTTATTTACCGGAGCTTCGAAGTAAAACGATAAATTTGCACAACTGCCTGCACTGGACGTCATTCCAGAGTGAACCTTTAAACTCCCGCTCTCAGGCGACGGGGGTGAGCCTGCATGTCTTTCAATGGTTCAACTACCAGTATAGCCACTGTTTGAGCCCAGGTCCCCTCTGTCCGAGATGCGGGTGTTGTTGGATGAAGGCAGAAATAAGCTAGAAATGGCCAAGTGTTTCTCGGTAATACTTATCAAGGAAGGACAGTTTTCAAAGCCCCCTTCCTTTAACATACGTTAAAATACCCCCAAGTTTGTCTTGGAAAACTGTGACGAAGATGGAGGGGTAAGTGTACTGGGACGTATAGACTCAGAGAAGAAGGGCGGGGAGGCCCGGTTACTATATCATTGAAATCATCCGTCACTCACCACGCGCAATCGGGCTCCGTTGATACCGTGGATGGCGCGCAGGGAACTCAGGTAGCCACCGAGACTTGCAGGCGTGTGACGCCAATGGCTGATGAGAAGTCGCACCTCCACTTTCCTGTTCAGGGAGGCTGAGCGGAGGGCATCATCAATGATGGGCCAGAATCTGAAAGGTGGTACACGAATACACGATGAGACGTGTATGGGGGCCGCTCCAGTGGCCCATTTTCTGGCATCTAGCTAGCAGTCGGTGGCGGCGGCCGTGACAATCGGGCTGGCCGGCCGCTAACGCACGGTCACACCTCAGGCCTGACCTAAGGCGCCCCCCTCTTGTCCAGCCGCGCTGCTGAGTCACGGTTGCGCCCACAAACAGACACGCACGTCGACCGGCGTGGGTTGTCACGCCGTGGCGTCTCGTGATGATACGCTCCCGACCCAGCCCATGGGTCGTCTACCAGTCGCACGCCCAACGCAAAGGTGACTCGGCCATCTCATGCTGACACGGACCAACCAGGCAGACACACGCAAACAACACACCACAGCTCAAGCGCTCCTTGCCGGATGCCTCGTTGTTCTGGCCTGCAAGCAGACAGTTCACGACAATCTGCCCTTTGTACACAGAGTAAAATTGACTCCCACAGCCTTATGTCATTAGACGGAAGGGAATTCATTGCGCGCGCTTGTGCGGTTACAGTTGATAAGGTAGCCTTGACTTCCACAGACACGATCCAGAGATAGGATCTCATGTCTGAACTGCGAAGACAGTTCGGAGTTCTAGGCTCATTGATGCGGTATTGGGGAAGTACATCGCCACTCAAAAGCACAAGATGGCATGAACATCGAACAGTGCAAGTTAGTGTGTCCAAAAACATGCTATGGTCCAATTTTGTTGTTCAAACAAGGCACTCCGTCGAATCATGTTCTGTTTCCTCCCGTGCACTTTCCCTCATCCGCTCAGAGTTTGGTAGTGATTAATGGTCAATTTAGTATGCTAAGGGGTCAGTCAACCGTTGAGTGGTGATCTGGCCGTGCAAAAAATTGGCTCAATGTAGCCTGTCAAGACATAGAGGTTGTCCTTGGATCTTCGGTGCTCGGTCTTCGTCGAGAAAGAAGGCGGTCGTGCATAGAGAAGTACTATCTGTGACATCACGGAGGCTGAATGGGTCCGACATGCTCACAGGCGTAGTAAGTACAGCGACTGGGGAAGTTGCGATTAAACGATTACAAATGCCTCTACGCCCAGTTCCTCAGCATAATCCGTTTGTAGACCGTGAGCGTTTTAGACAAGGCACTACATGATGAGAAATTGTAGGATTACTCACTTCAACGTTTCAGGGGTTTCATTCTGCATGCTCACCAAACGCTTCTGGTGCAAAGGATGACGGAAGGTCACATTTCGTCCTTGAATTAGCCCTGCGGATTACCCTTGGGTAAATTATTTTACTCAACGAGGAAGAATATACCAAAGAAGAAGTATGGCAGATCACATTTGATACTTGCGGAAATAGGAGGGTGTCCTGGCGGACTGGAACCACCGAACCACCAAAGTCGCTTTGGATGCTCCGTTAGTTGAGCTGCCGGGGTGCGTTGGCTGACAGTGCGGCTAATCGAATTTTCCTATGCGTAACTTGAGAGGCGAGTTCACTATCCTGACCAAAGGGCTGTTCTAATGGGATTGTGATGACAAAATCCATTCACAGCCCGTTGCAATACAACTGCAGTGGACACGGAAATAAGGACCCCCGCACTACTGGTGGTCTTGCGCTAGACTCCAAAGGGGTACCTGTTCCCCTGTCCTAACTTTAACATGGACCCTAACCCCAACAGCAACTTCCTGGAATTTAGTTCAAGGTCACCTGGAATACGGGAGTTCATATGCCTGTGCCATACTTACAACTGCCCTTAGTAACAGGACGATTGAGACTATCCAAAATATTCAACTGATCACTGATTAGGTTCTAAAAAGTTTGCCAGTGCTCTATATGCGGACGTTCAAATCTTCAAAGACGAAAATAGGGATGCAAACTATTGACAAAGATACGTCGAGCATCATGGTTGCAGGCTTTTCTGCACTAACACGAAGAACACCGCTCCACAACACTTGATACTGACAGACAGGAGAGCCTACGACCCAAACAGTCAAAATTATTGACAGTCACACGCATGGAAAATAACTCCCCAATAATGGAAACACAACTGTTAGTTAAAATTTCAGCCAGGCGTTTCGCCGAGTTGCCATTGCGAGGGGTTATTTTTATAACTTGGTCCCCAGCGTGATACAGTTACTTTGAAGTAGCCGCAATTACCGTTGACGCATTAGGATTGCTAGTTTAGGCCACAGGAACGGCAAAAAGAACCAGATGACTCTATCATCCGCCGAAGAACCCGATCACCGCCTGGCGCGCACGCACTCCCGAGTGGGTCACAGGGCCCCACGACTCGGCGAGTCAACGCGCCTAAACCTCGCTCTCGGACGATAATCCTCCTGTAAGAAATAAATCCTTTTCATTGGGACCCTAAATGCTATTTTGGTTTACGGTGGATAGTTCCGGCAAATTGTTAATATTAACTCCCACTGTACTAGGCAGCACGCGAAGAGTTGAGTAGATTTTGTGAAAAAGGAGGTATAGACCATACTTGTTAAGGCCGAAGTTAGTCCACTTTTTGATGTCCACCCAGCATTCAAAAACCACTCCGCCGTCAAAGCCTTATACTGTACTAGTCCGTTAAATCAACAGGTCGACGGTCAGAGGAAGCGCGAAAAACTGAGTGCCCAAGAAATCAACAAAAGGACAACGGTATAGAGAAGGACCCCAGTTAACTGTCAGTAGACGTGGGTCGTGCCATACGTGATTTATGGATTTATCCCGAAAGTCTTATCCTACGCTATTGTACGACAACTGAAATGACAGTAGTAATTAAACAATAGACAGAAATAACGGATTTTGAGTTAAGGTGCGAGGTCGCGGGAAGTAATCGTTGTTTGCAGTGTCATTTTTGCAACAGCCTGCAAATGTATGCCAAGATAAAACCCCACACGACACGATCCACAGCCTAGTGACGGCTAAATGGGGTCCTTCTCTATACCGTTGCCGTAATACGATGGAGCTGTGTCGTAATTATAATGACGAACTTGTGCGAGGATTGCCTCGAAAAGGAACATTTTAGACACTCGTAACCGATCGGACTTTGGTCCCACTATGCTTATAATAAACTTCTAATTTTTCACAGAAACGACCGTCAGTTGGCTTCGAAAGTGGAAAGTAGCGAACAAATCCACTGTTCAAAAGACACGGCGCTAAAATGACTGTTGCTGGTTTATTTGCGACCGTAAGCTAGGCAAACCATAACCTTTGACAAGAACAATGGAAAATGTTAAAATATACCCCCAGTGGCTGGTGAGCAGAATGTTGTACTAGGTGGCCCGATAGTTGGTCGCACACGACGGATTTCATCACTGCCAAGTGGGCGCAGTAGTGACTTGTGTGGATTTTTTTGCAATTAGATGGACTTGTTCTGAACCTGCCTCACTCCCCCTTTCCTCACGCCCAACGTGTTCCGATGGCAAAGCAAAGTCAAGACCACTAGAGATGGAAGTCGGTACAGTAGCCGACAAATATGAACAGCCCATTTGTGCGTGCTACACACGACCCGATCCCTAACTCCACACAGAATAGACTCTATTGGAAGGCGTCGGATCTCTCAGGATGGAGCGTCATAAAAGCCGCGTGAAGATGAGTCCGCACTAGTCTGGTTCCCATAGCCGACAGCCTTCATTATTTTGCCCGGCGTCTTTGTTTAACGCCTCGTTGGGTTAAGGTCACCAAGCTACCCTGCGAGCCGTTCCAGACGTGCTGACGTTATACCAGTCCGACCAACGCGACACGCGCGCACACGCGCATTCAGACAGTCGTCTATGCACCACTTAAACACGCCACCTCTCGGTCAAAACATGACATGCCGGCGATGTCTACCGTGTGTCCCACAGCAGGGTGAGGGCAGGGACGGTGACTTGTGCGTGGGTTAGTTTAAAGTGATAGTAGTCTTTCAACGTGTCTACTGCACTCTCTGCTCCTCCCCCGCCTGGAACGGACGGGTGATAAGACGGAGTCAAGAAAATCAGAGACGGTCAAAAACACATACACACTTCCCTCCCGCTGCCAGCATAGGCTATGGCTTATCCAACAGCCAGTGCCGAGAGAGAGAGAGAGAGAGAGAGAGAGAGAGAGAGAGAGAGAGAGAGAGAGAGAGGGCAACTCCGGGCTCCGTATACAATAAACCTCTCATTCTGGCGTCTTCTGTCTTATCCATCTGACTGGCCGCTCCAAGTACACTCATATCTCTCGAGTCGCTACACTCAGCCCAAAGGAGTACCGAGTTATCACGTCACTTGGCGGCTCCCCAAACTGTTGTTAATGTCGCGAGTGTTTCAATGCGCGTTTGGCCGTTTTTAGCGAGGAAGCTAAGCGTTTAATATGGGCTGGATGGACCACAGTCTCGCCCTCTCGCGCGCGCTCTCTCTCTCTCGTACTCGAGAGTTCGAACGTCGGTTTCGACGATGCTCACCGTGTGCCCTACTGCAAGGTGAGAGCAGGGACGGCGACTTGTGCGTGGGTTAGTTTATAGTGATAGTAGACCTGCACGGCATCTACCACACGCTCTCCCCCCCACCTGGACCCGGTGTCAAGACAGAGTCAAGAAGACTGGGAGTGGGAAGAGGTCGCAGGTGACTGGCGCGACCGGGGCCGCAGCTAGGCGTGCTACCACACCCCCTGGTCTACGCAGCAAATGACCAGGATTTTTCACCACCACCAACAACACCCCAGCAGGAACCAGAGCGACGAAGACGACTGGGCAGCCAAGCCCACTACCTGTGTGCCTAGAGGGAGCGTAAGCACATCTACCGGCGGGGAACCAGGTGTTAGGGAACTGCCAGCGCACACCAGGCTGAAAGGGCCATGGTTTGCTGATAGTGACACAGCACACGCGTTTGGCACACACACAGACGTGCGTACGATAACTCATTCACCACTTAAGTTGCTGGCGGACTCAATGATCGGACTGTCGCATAGGTAATGAGCGATTTTAATCCGTGATGATGTGACCGGAGAGATGTTGTAACTGAATTTGTGGAAACAAATCGAAGACCGGTTATTCGTGGCACTTTATTTTACTCATAATCCGTCAGATGATATGCCCACATTGGTCACTGGCGTATGAGAGAGGATTGGAGGTAGAAATATTTTGATAAGGCGGAGGGATCCATCCATCTTCAGTCTTATGTTCTCTGCCATGCTGATGGACGCCTACCGCGACGAACGCCCTGGAATCCGCATCGCCTACAGAACGGACGGTCATCTCCTGAATCAACGGCGCATGAACTTCCAATCGCGTGTATCCACAGCCACCGTGCACGAACTCCTCTTCGCCGACGACTGCGCCCTGAACACCACCTCCGAAGCGGAGATGCAACGGAGCATGGGCCTATTCTCCGCCGCCTGCGAGAACTTTGGGCTGGTCATTAACACGCAGAAGACGGTGGTGATGCACCAACCGCCGCCCAACTCAGCCACAGCCCCCAACGCGCCGCCGCAAATCAGCGTGAACGGAAATCAACTGCAAGTG
>CACRXP010000351.1:361975-388291 GCA_902702965.1 Spirometra erinaceieuropaei | reverse complement strand
AGCAGAATGTAGTACTAGGTGGCCCGATAGTTGGTCGCACACGACGGATTTCATCACTGCCAAGTGGGCGCAGTAGTAACTTACGTGGATTTTTTGCAATTAGATGGACTTATTCTGAACCTGCCTCACTCCCCCTTTCCTCACGCCCAACGTGTTCCGATGGCAAAGCAAAGCCAAGACCACTAGAGATGGAAGTCGGTACAGTAGCCGACAAATAAGAACAGCCCATTTGTGCGTGCTACACACGACCCGATCCCTGACTCCACACAGAATAGACTATTGGAAGGCGTCGGATCTCTCAGGATGGAGCGTCATAAAAGCCGCGTGAAGATGAGTCCATACTAGTCTGGTTCCCATCGCCGACAGCCTTCATTATTTTGCCCGGAGTCTTTGTTTAACGCCTCGTTGGGTTAAGGTCACCAAGCTACCCTGCGAGCCGTTCCAGACGTGCTGACGTTATACCAGTCCGACCAACGCGACACTCGCGCACACGCGCATTCAGACAGTCGTCTATGCACCACTTAAACACGCCGCCTCTCGGTCAAAACATGACATGCCGGCGATGTCTACCGTGTGTCCCACAGCAGGGTGAGGGCAGGGACGGTGACTTGTGCGTGGGTTAGTTTAAAGTGATAGTAGTCTTTCAACGTGTCTACTGCTCCTCCCCCACCTGGAACGGGTGATAAGACAGAGTCAAGAAGATCAGAGACTGTCAAAAACACACACACACTTCCCTTCCGCTGCCAGCATAGGCTATGGCTTATCCAACAGCCAGTGCCGAGAGAGGGAGGGCAACTCCGGGCTTCGTAAACAATAAACCTCTCATTCTGGCGTCTTCTGTCTTATCCATTTGACTGGCCGCTCCAAGTACACTCATATCTCTCGAGTCGCTACACTAAGCCCAAAGGAGTACCGAGTTATCACGTCACTTGGCGGCTTCCCAAACTGCTGTCAATGTCGCGATTGTTTCAATGCGCATTTGGCCGTTTTTAGCGAGGAAGCTAAGCGTTTAATATGGGCTGGATGGACCACAGTCTCGCCCTCTCGCTCTCTCTCTCTCTCTCTCTCTCTCTCTCTCTCTCTCTCACTCTCTCTCTCTCTCTCTCTCTCTCTCTCGTACTCGAGAGTTCGAACGTCGGTTTCGATGATGCTCACCGTGTGCCCTACTGCAAGGTGAGAGCAGGGACGGCGACTTGTGCGTGGGTTAGTTTACAGTGATAGTAGACCTGCACGGCATCTACCACACGCTCTACCCCCCCCCCTCCCCCACCTGGACCCGGTGTCAAGACAGAGTCAAGAAGACCGGGAGTGGGAAGAGGTCGCAGGTGACTGGCGCGACCGGGGCCGCAGCTAGGCGTGCTACCACACCCCCTGGTCCACGCAGCAAATGACCAGGATTTTTCGCCACCACCAACAACACCCCAGCAGGAGCCAGAGCGACGAAGACGACTGGGCAGCCAAGCCCACTACCTGTGTACCTAGCGGGAGCGTAAGCACATCTACCGGCGGGGAACCAGGTGTTAGGGAACTGCCAGCGCACACCAGGCTGAAAGGGCCATGGTTTGCTGATACTGGCATAGCACACGCACAGACGTGCATGCGATAACTCATTCACCACTTAAGTTGCTGGCGGACTCAATGATCGGACTGTCGCATAGGTAATGAGCGATTTTAATCCGTGATGATGTGACCGGACAGATGTTGTAACTGAATTCGTGGAAAAAAATCGAAGACCGGTTATTCGTGGCACTTTATTTTACTCATAATCCGTCAGATGATATGCCCACACTGGTCACTGGTGTATGAGAGAGGATTGGAGGAAGAAATATTTTGATACGGCGGAGGGATCCATCCGTAGGTGGCAAACTAGCGCATCCCTCAATATAATAAACCATATGCGCTTGAATCCGTCACGGCACGCTGCCAGTTGTGTCTTAGAAGGTCGCCAACTGAGGGGATAATTCGGTCCTAATCGGGAATGAGGGCCAGGTCACAATGGAGCCCTCATAATGCAGACTCAGGGCAGCCCGTTTACTGTGCAACCAGATGACCCGCGGTCAGCGTTTGGTGCTTGTGATTGGACCGGCTGACGGGACGGGCTGCGGGTGCTTAGTTTAGCCGTAGATTTCCCGTTTAGAGTATCCACACATTTTACTGCATCGATCATGGTTTAACCTCTTGTTTGAGTATCAGCCTGACCTGTATGCCTCACCAGTACCAAAATGTGTCTACCAGCTGACTGGGTCACATTTGTGCTCGTTCGATGCGACCATCGCTGACTTTGAGATAACCTCGCTATCTTATCTTGCCTTCTGCTCCTCTGTTATGCTTATTTAAGACAAGCAGCTGGCAGATTTAACGACAGTAGAACTAAGACCCTTAACCATATGGCAGGGCCTGGAGTACGCGATGCCGAGAAAGTTTCTCCATCAGGTAATTTGCACTTTGACGTAGAGATTATCCAGAAAACTTTACGAATTAGCGGAATGCTCTCGAAGTCTGGCGGGTGTAAAGCCGCCCCTCATTTAAAGGACCGTTACGTGCTTCAGGACGCTAGCCCGCACATTCTTTTCGTTTTGGGAACCCTAACGGCCCAGTGGCTGCTTACTAGTGACAATTCCATTGATCATCTCGCTGAAGATGACATGCAACTACTTATTTCTAAAGGAGCGCCTAAAAGTGCCTCAGCATGGTCTCTGGAAAGCAGTTTACCGTGGCATAAGCAAAGATCCGTTCTGCATGTTGTTGAACTGCGTCAGCCTTCTATTACTGAGTCACTTGAAACCCCCCCCCCTCCCCATTTGGGCTCTCACCTTTCTTGGTGTTAGCTTTTCTGATGTCTCTATATTGAATTCTTCGCAAGTTAACGCACGACATTCAACGAATACGGTTCTTAACCTGGCGTCCCTTTAGCGCATGTCTTCCTAATCAGACTAGCTATTATCCTCCAGTCTCCCGGTTTAGTATAAATATATCCATGCGTCTAAGCGCGCCTGTAGGATCCCGTCTTTAGGCATACATACAGGGAATCCTTGATATCCGATGTACCCCTCTAAAAGACCGAGATTTAAATTACATACGTAATAGATTCCAACATCCAGACTGATGATATTCATCTTCATTTTCACTGGAAATTATAGTTTTTACGCGATATAACAGTGTCTGCAGGTTGTGCGAATGAAAACAATGAGCAGATTCACGTAAAAGTCTGCGTTTTCTCGCGCTCTAGCTTCCTCTGAAGGGGGTGTAGGCAGGGCGTAAAAGAATTAGTAATCAGTCTGTCTGAGCATGTGAAGTCTTTGGTTATGGCTTTTCAGAATTAAACTACCAGCAAGAAACAGCATATACAGTGGTTAACAGAGGCAGGAATAAAGAAAGACACCAGGACACCGTCAAACTGAGTGTTCTGTGCATTGTTGAAGGAAATGATCAGTAGTCAGAAACATCTGGCTTACTCATTATTCGTTGATAATGAGTAGGAGACAACGGCGGGTGCATAGGCCATCACGGACACGTAGATGTAAGACTCAGCTTCCTGTATAATATGAAGGATGGCATCCAAGTCATCATTCCTTGATGGAGGTGTCAGCGGAGGCGGAGACATCTGTGAAGAGAGGGGAGGGGGGCAGCCAATGCAGAGAGTACTCATAACTGTTACAGTAAGACAAAGACACCAGGGCTGGGAAAACGACAGACTTGAGATATATGCATTTAAAAGCGCTACTTGCGTTTTAATAGCAGCTACGTTTCACAAATTAAACAAACGACCGAAATCATCCTTCCTGGCCCACAACAAAAGTCATGTGAATGCTTTTTCAAAAAGGTATATACTTCTGACTAGTCTGCGGCAATCACTAACTTGAGCGAGTGTAATGAAGGGCCTGCGGTTTAGTCAGTAGTTTCATAGTCGTCCGAGACACTGGAAAATGCCTTCAAGCGCACACTTTCAAAACAAGACAGTCATTCGATCGCATGACACGATCGTATTAGGTCCGAAGGGACGCTGAACAGGATGATTTACTTGGCAAAACGTCGACTGGAGCTGAATTCCCAAATCATACCCCACGCACCGACACGACTGCCCGTACCCCTGATTTGTGAGGCATGGCCATCTGGGGTAGAGGCGATTCTAGGTGCGGAGGGCTCGTCCCTGAGGCCGTCTATTTTTTATTTAATAAACAAACTGCACTTCCTCGGCCCGCCATCTCTTGAAGACCGACTCCGAGGGATGATCTGACAGACACTTCACCTGATGGGGTTAGGCTGATAGCCGTCATAACTAAGAAGCCCACAGGAACCATCATCTAGGGCTAAACCAACCCAAACAGAGAGGGTTTTACAGTACAAAATAAATGGAGGAGTCATGATTTCCAATGTCAATTTACGCAGTCGAAGGAGGGAGAGTTCTGAAGCTGAGAGGCTCAAACTTGAAGATCAAGTTAATTTTGTTGTGTATTTAGGTCTTTGCAAATGCAAGGAAAAGGTGATTTCCCGGTAGTAACCAGGAGGAAGTAGACTCGACTACTGCAACAAGCGCGCTCTTCACCAATGGTTGCAGTCACATTCAAACCCCATAATTAAGAACAGTAAAAACTAGAGGTATTGGATGCACAGGATTCGCAGTAGTTACAAGATGTGGTTATTACGAAACCGCAATCGTCCCGATGCATCAAAAGTGGTCCTAATTGGTGGGATAATGGCTTGGCTGGCTACATATGAATTGTTAATGGCGGACTTTGTCGTCGGTGTTGGCGGTCGACATGATATCGTTCTATTAACGTTCCCCACACCTCAGTACCGTCCCTGACGTACTGTCCATTTGCGGGTCGTTCGCACGACGAATTATCCTGATCAGAAGATTCCTATCGCCGAACAGGGACTGTGGGCCGGTGGATTATCGCCCAAGCTGCCGGCGACTCATGAGGGTGGGGTGACCTATGAGAAGTTTAGCCTAATTGAGTTGTACAGTGTCACATGGTTAGTTCGAGTACGAATCAGAAACGTCGGGCGAGTAAGACCGTTGTTCCAGTTACCAATCCTACTTCACATCCAGGCCTCTGCCGATGGACAGCAGCCTTAGTTGGAAATGTCGGACAACATACTTTAAATTATCTTGCCGTGGAGCCTGCAAGTTCGCTTATCACACAAAAAGGTGCTGGTAAGAAACAAAAGGGGGAGAAATAGTGGCCACATACCGTGATGTATATTTTGGCGGGAATGCCATTAAGCATCACAGGCATCGGAGAGGTTCGGTTGTATTTGGTCAGCGTGGCCTCCGGCCAAGTCAGGGGTAAAGTGACATTGGGTCCAGACGCGGCACAGAAGGCCAGCAAGACCTTCTCAAGATCGCTGACCAGCTCTGGACAGTTGAAGAGGAAGATGCCGAGTTCCTTAACCTTTGTTTTAATAGAAGGCAGCATTGCTGAAGAGCGGTGCAAAGCTATTAAGAATTTCATATTGCAGGCGGATGTCTACCTGGTTACAAAACAAAGCACTGCACTTATTCTGATTGGGCAAATTGTCGGCAAAGTTCAAAAAAATAGCTAGAATGAATCACCGTCTGATTGTCTACAGCTGCTGTCAGCGGTTGGAGTATTTGAAAAAGTTCAAATAAATGTGAACTGGTTATAGATGAAAACGCGTCGACAACCAAGTACCCAACCCAAAGAGGGTACAGTCCACGACCAGGGCAGTTTGGAGTGCACAAATTTCCCGAGGGCTTAAGAATCTGATTGGACCAGAAAGCTGCCAGTCTGATGGGGGCAGGTAATGCACGTGGGAAATGTAAGTTCAGAAGCGGATCCTGTGACATAGGCAGTACCGAGTTCAGTACACTGTCAAGGAGGAGGAGGAGGAGGAGGAGGAGGAGGAGGAGGAGGAGGAGGAATAACAGCAGCAATAGAAGCAGTGGCGAACCCATTCATCTTCTCCCGTCCGTAGCATGATGGCATTTCAGAAGTTACGCACGCTTAATGATCTGGATACCTGTTTTCTTTAATTTTGTATTGGTGTATGACCGCCTAGACCGGACGGGGCAGACGCCCCATTGGGATCGTCAGCACGCCCTAACCGACAAACAACGTAAAGAATAGCAAACTGACCAAGTATTCGATCGCATTATTAAATAAGAATTAACAGGTGTTGGTGGGCAAGGATATTTATGGAACAGGTTTTCCATTCAAATACCAGTACTGATGGGGCACAAGTATTTAATCCTCATCGAAGCCAATTACTGAGGTGATTGACGTCGGCCTTGCGGAGCCTCTCCATCTCAACCTCTTCCGCCTCAATATTATCACTTAAGTCGTCAACATCATCATTATCTTACTGGTCGTCGAGAGAATAAACTGACAAGTGGGAACCACTCGATTGAGTGACCCCCTTATATTCGACACGAATATACGACTGAATGACAGGTTCGTAAAGGGCCAATCCCTGCATGGTACTCTGCTGTAGTAGTTTCACAGGTGCTAAGAATGCACCCCTGTGAACCGCACGCATCTAGGTCTCGTCGGTTGGCTGAACGAAATTGAACAGGAGACATGCGTTCAAGCCATAGGCCTAAAAGGCTGCGAAATTACTAGTCTCTTTGACGGTTTAGCGTGCGATATAAAAAAAGACCAAGATCGCCATAGTGTGTGAGTGAGTGAGAAATCCGTAGAATACGATTATGGGTGCACGCGGAGGGAATGGATGACATGACAAAGAAATGTGTGCAATTTTGCAAATAAAACACCTGAGTAAGAGACCTCCAGTCCATGTTGGCACTGCCGAGATAGGCGTGAAGGCCATCGACTGACCACAGTTTCGCGTGCTGAACTCCGTCGCCCAGCAGTCGTTCCACATCCAGCCACTGGACTTGAGCGCCTGTGAAACAACGTACCGATGAGAATATTAGACATAATTCCACGTTAGAAGAGTAAATTGCACAGGGGACCGGGCGAAATACACTGATTCAGAAGGTTGCTCGTGTATTGGACGATTTAGAAGGGGTGTGAAAGTTTTTTTTCGACTGGACATGGGAATAAGGACCCTCCAAACTACGCTAAATTCCAAGGGGGGGGAGGAGGTTAAGGGTAAAGTTAGGGCACAGGAGCAAGTACCCCCTCCCGAATTACAGGTGGCTCCATGCTGAATTCCAGGGAGCACTTATTACCGTGCCCTAACTTTTTTCCTGGTACTTTTGCCCTAGCTCAGGTCCTGACATTCTGGGTTGGTGAGAAGACCTTTGATCTTCCATCGGTGTGTCTCTCTACGGTCAGCAATGCGAGTAGATCGACGTGTTAAAAAAATACGCAATATCATTTCAACGGTTAGCACGTTGTCATTCAGCCCTTGCTAACCCTACCCAAGCGCTCTCGTCGATTTCTTCCACGGCAAATGAAATCAAATTTGAAGTCCATGATGGTTTGTTTTTTCGACATCAAAGGAGTCGCCTGCGTGGAATTTGTTCCTCATGGCACCACAGTGAACCAACATTACTATCAGCAAGTGCTTAAGCGACTGCGTGGGACAGTGAGAACCATGCTTCGAGTGAAATATACTGCCTTTGCCTCTAGAGAGACAGTCAACACTAGTTACGACAATATCACAAAGATATTTCGGACTATCTGGGAGTTCGGTGTTGTCCCCTTGACCCAACAACACTGCCCATCTGGTAGTATCGAAGAGGTGGTCAACTTCAAACCCGACTCGGTATAGTTCGTTAACATGAACTGGTTATTGGACCTTCCGTATTCAGTCTATATCGCTGGAGGAAAACATGGGTCGAACCCTACACTTCCGCTGTCTCAGATCGTCACCGTGTTCAGAGGTACAATTCGCGACATAGTCGGGGCCAGCTAGATAAGACGTGATCACAGCAGTACCAGATTCAGGCATAAGTATATTTAGAGGCCTCGGTAGGGATAGTGTATGTATCACTCCCTACCGGCA
This sequence comes from Spirometra erinaceieuropaei, assembly GCA_902702965.1. NCBI lineage: Eukaryota > Metazoa > Platyhelminthes > Cestoda > Diphyllobothriidea > Diphyllobothriidae > Spirometra > Spirometra erinaceieuropaei. The sequence goes on along the minus strand of CACRXP010000351.1, from coordinate 380,356 downwards.
GGACACAGGAATGGGAACGCTCACCCCACCATAATGTAGGTGGTCTTGCGCTAAATCCAAGGCGGGGTACCTACACTCGTGTCCCAACCCTTACATTAGCCCTAATTTCCCTGACATTTAGCGCAAAGCCGCCCGTATTTACGGGGCGGGGGTTTCTATTTCCGTGTCCTGCCCCCCGCCCGGAGGGGGAGGGGGTACATAAACGATCCCTACCGCAGCTTCTACGTAAAAATGTGCACAGAATGCCTGAACAAGTTCCACTAGTCTACCATACAAGTACACCGTTTACAAATGATGGAAACATACGTGATGTAATAATAATTTGCGACCATAAGGATTAACAATTCGGAGCTATAACGTATTGTGCCTAAACAGGGATTAGGGGACATTTAGTGGACTCTTCGGTCCAGTATATGGATCCACCCAACTTAACGTGTCGTCTGAAATGAAATTGCCAATATGGCACGCAAACTGGAACCGCTTCTAACTTCACTGATTCACCACGAAGACTGAAAACGTCCTTATTTTCAAAGGGACTAGGGGCCTTGTTCACATTATGTCTTGCCATCGGGGTACATGAACGCGTGTACCGATTCGCCGGTTCGTAGCACAGTTACGCTAAGCCAAAATAAGTTGGACAGACAAGTCGTTACGCGATCATCGGCCACTTTTGATAATTATGAGGTGTTGCTTCTTGAGTAACAAAGCCATATACTTCTCACAAAACTGTATGGCTAACTGTTAGACAGCGGCGATTGCCCAGTTTGGTTCATTAGGAGCGCTCTAGACCCCGAAGGTGTGAAACATATTCCCGAGAACTTGACGGAGTTTGAGACGTTATTCAGCGCCGGCTGCTTGCACTCTTCGTCTGTGCTTAGAAGGACACCGGTGGATTTCTTGCTCAGATGCATACCGATCCCCCATCCGCGAGTGGTGTGAAAGGCTTTTTAAGCATACTTTTAGGCATGAGGAAAAAGGAGCTAGTAAAATTTTGTAGCCAAGACAGTAACGCCGAAAAATGTCACTTGCGTGAGCGGACAAGTGGGATATTTCATCCAAAGTTCTGACGATTCGTAGAGGGCCGTAAGCATATCACAAACACCTGAATTGGCCGTGATCATACCAAGAACGTTGACAAATAGTGTAATCAGCACATAGAGACCAACTAGTAGGAAGTTAGGACTAAAAACATTTGACATGAACTAGAGGCGAAGGGCAAAACGACAAACCTGCCGCCACGAGTGCGTCCAGGTCCTTGTCAGGCCTCTGGTTTCCATTCTGAATGATTGTAACGTTGATCTGGGAGCTCTTTTCAATCAGTCGACGAAATATGTCCTCGCCCTAGGATAAAGATGGATCTTCAACATGACACAAAACAAGCAACAAAACGGCAGTAAGAGTGGCAGCATTTAACCAGGCTTGACCTGATAGGCGGAAGGTGCCGAGGCGTTGAACACGTCGTTTGCCAGAAGTGACCAGTAAAAGGAGCCTATTGTGAGGTTCCTGCGAGCCAAATTGATCATGAGACTCCAAACGAAGTAGGTGGAGGCATGGCTGGGGGAAGCACGATTGTAGGTCAGATTTTCAGGGATGCTCTCCACCAGAGAGGCCGAACACTGGAAGTAGGCCGGCTCATCAGCAGCCGTCGCAACCCGACGACCAAAACTCTGAGTTGGTATCGCAAAGATGAAGCACGCGAGGCAGGTCAGAAGGAAGAGGTGAACGTGGAGGAGGCTCATTGAAATCCCCCTTCAAAGGCTGTAACATCACAAGACAATACCATTGACAGAAAAAATGCTACGAGGACGCAATGAATCTAATAAAATTAAAGTTTCATGGATGGGGCATGTCGTTTAACCTCAAAGTCCGGGCTGAGCTACAAAAGAATTGGCGGCTGTGAATATTGTCTGACCTGGTGGTGGCCGCATCTTAACCAGTCCCCGACGGTGAACAGCTGTCACTTGGTAACCGCGGAATCAGCCCATAATATTTTGCGATTAGTGTACGGATAACTGTCAGGTTCCGAACTGCGGTGCTGGCAGAATTCATTGACGACACTATGACCTTAGAGCTGGTAAGCTCCCACCATAAGGAACCCTGTGAATGCACCTTGAGATTGAGGTTCCTAAGTAGAAGTGATCCACAGTTCTGATAGGACGGTCACTGATAACGATCGTGACTGCGGTGTATCCTTCAACTGGCGTCGGTTAGTTCATGACCACCGTCGTCATCACTTTATTGGACTCCGGAGTCGTCGAAGGGTTCCAGGCCTCACTGCATACTGGCCTCGGCTGTGACGTCTAGAGTGCTGTCGTCAGCAAACATAACACCATATGTCCTGATCGCGGAGGTGTCCCAGGCGGCCTCGGCAAGGCCTTCGATATAGATTTGCGAAAATTCCCATGGCAGTAATCAGAAGACGAGGTGGCGAGCATACGTATCTTTCGATAAATTCTCGTCGGGCCAGTACAATTATATGGGAAGGGGGTAGAGGTACAAACACTGGCCCGACGAGAATTTATCGAAAGCTACGTATGCTCGCCACCTCGCCTTCGATATAGTTGACCGCCGACTGTTTAGAGCAAAGCTGAACTATTCGATGCAACACTGAGGCCGCTGCAATAAGGTACCCAGGGAAGGCAACCTCTTCGCTGGAATCCGCAAGGTAAGTGTCGACACTGGCGCCCTGGCTCTACGAGGTAACCAAACAAGCGTGTAGAGATGAGCCAAGCCCTCATAACTGGAGCTCCGCAATCTTCAAGAGAGGGTACATTTCGTGAATCACCTTGGCAGAAGGATTTTGCACGCGGGCGTTGACTACGCTGATAATATCGTCCTGCTAGCACCAAACTCTGGTGGACTACAGGATATGGTTTCACGGATGAATGGGGTAGCTAAATCAATCAGTTTGTCCATCAGCACTAGGAAGAATCGGGGCTAAGTTGTTGTAAAATGGACAGAGTAGGGAAGACGTCGTCTCCTGTGTTCGGTCTCCGTTGCTGGAGGAGACAGTGTGTCGAGCTCTCGATATCTGCTGACAGAGATCGCTGCGCGTGGATAGGCACAATTCGCGACATCCTCGAGGCCCGCTATATCAGGTAGGATTACAGATGTACCAATTACCAGACAAGGGAGACCGTTAACCCTGAACAAGGTTATGTCGCTTATATATGATATCTGCAACTTTAACTCGAAAATTTACCGTTAATCAAGATGCATTCAATCCACAGGGATAAGTTTAGTTAACGTGAGGGAAAATGCTATGGCCTTTCGACCTTCTGAATGCAGGCAGAGGTTGAAACTGAAGCAAGTAAGGAAATGCAACCGTAAACGCTCGCATGCGCCTGATCACCTGAAAAGAATGTACTGTTTCTGCGACTGATTACTAGTAGCTCTACGTGAGCAGTGATTAGCTGAAGATTAATAGTTCAACGTCGCGCGGCGAGGTTGTTTTCGAATCTGCGCGGCGTGCACGTGCACTGGAGTCGCCCCTGGCCATTTTTGTGGCTGTACTCTTAGGGAACTTCCGCATGCCTCATTTGCATCTAGATGCTTAAAACAGCATCTTAAAATTCTAAGAGCAAGTCATTAGCACGCGAGAACAACAAAAACGTCCTGAGATTATTGGCGCGTACATGAAAGATGTTCGTCCCTTGAAAATTGCGACCTGTTCTAAACCATATTTTGAGGGGTGGATGCCGGTAACGGTCAATGACAAGTATAATCCTCCTCAAGATCAAAGCGACGGGATGCCTGGACGCGTCTCTCCATTGCCAGCAATATAGAGTTTGGGAAAAATTAGGAAGTCAAGACGGTAATACGGTGGACTGCTGGGACGTTATCACCCTAGGAGCGCCCGCAAGTCTCATTATTAGGCTGGGTTCATCTTTACAGGACAAAGTCTTCCGTCTGCAAATGCTAACTGTATGATAGCAATTACCCGAAACAATTTAGGTAGACTACTTTTGGTGCCTTGGTGACGGTAACGTTCTTGATGCCTTTAATCGGGGGTCAAACTAAATCGATTAAATTCTGCGAATATTCCCATGTTACAATCGATAAGTGAATTTGGCAAACACGTGTTTTCGGTAACTCGTCATCAGGCCAAAACAGTTACATAGAAGTTGAAAATATGTGAAGTTCACAGGGTTTATAAGTGATTCAGGAGCTATTAACACTCATCGTTCCCACGCCGACCGCATGGCGAGGCATGTTATGGCGTGGCCAGCGTGTTATGGTCATTGGGTCAAGGGGGCGAGGGGAAGTGGTGACATAGACTGTGAGAGATGTTTGGGTAAAATGTTGGTAGCCCCACCTGATGGGCACAATACTGTTGCGGTTGGGGTTAAGGTTAGGCGTAGCCACATTGGATTGGCTAGCCGTATAGCCACTGCCTCGGCTGTAGCCAAGGGTGCTATCTACAGCCGAGGCAGTGGCTATACGGCTAGCCAATCCAGTGCTATGTTGCCAAAGACGTCGAAACAGGCGCTCCGTCTTCCGTGGCCAAACCTCCTGATGGCAGTGGTTTGTGCTCAACGTACCCGATTTACAAACATCACTCACAGCCTATGTCACCCCTTCTCCTCGCCCCCTTGACCCAATGACCATAACACGCTGACCACGCCATAACACGCCTCGCCATGCGGGCGGCGTGGGAACGATGAGTGTTAATAGCCCCTGCATCACTCATAAACCCCGTAACTTCGCATATTTGGCCTGATGACGAGTTGGCGAAAACACGTGTTTGTCAAATTGACTTTTCAACAGATTAAATTAGTACATTTCTTACGACACACTATTGGAGATGTGGAATTCACACGGCAAGGAAATGCTTGTTGCGAGACTGGATTAAACCTCCGACCCCCTCTCGAATTCGCTGTGAGTGCTTTGCCTAGTAGCTACTGGTGATACGCCTCTCAGTTGTACAGATGTGTCCAGGGTCGCCTTGTGAAAAGAAAAGCGCTATCGATCCATTCCCACAGTTCGCACCGCAACTTTAAAAGGTCAACAGCCCCGTCTCATCCGGGAGTAAACGCTGTCTGACTATAGGAGTGCCTCAGTCGGTCGTAAGGATTGTTCTGGGTGTTCCGTCCGCTTGTGCCTATTGACTTTCAGCCAATAAGTGGATTCGGTGAAAAGCGAGTTGAGCACGGCCTAAACCGCAGCCTACGCCTTCATCTTCCTCTTTCTGAGCCGTTGTTGTTGTTGGTTAAAACCCTGGTCAAGGGTTTGTTGTGGATCAGAGGGTATGTTGGTATGCCTAGGTGCGGGTTCGGTTGTGCTAGCCACCTGAGCCCTCCCTCACCTCCGATCTTCTTGACTGTGTCTTGACACCGAGTCCAGGTGGGGAGGAGAGAGTGCGGTAGATGCTGCACAAGTATACTCTCAATATAAACTAATTCGCGCGCAAGTCACTGTGCCTGCTTCACCTTGCTGTGGACCGCACGGTGGACATCGTCGGGCAGGATGGTCGAACTGTCAGGCCGCAACCGGACAAATTTACTAGTCAAGTGTGTGGTTGAGGAGAACTGAGATATTACTTCCAATGGACATCTCTCCTTTTTGTGGATTGCTGACAGGCACAACATGAAGGACGATCTGGAGAAGGCCGTGGAGGCCTGACTTCAAAATGATGATGCTGCTACCAACCGTCGTAAACAGCGGCCGAAGGATAACCGTCTAAAGTTGACTTTTTAAATTTCCCTCATCACTTGCGACTGACCTACTAAGAACTCCGTTTCTCTTTGTTGCGCACACCATACGGGTCATTTCCGCATAACATCCATTCCTGATGCCTTTATGCACACTAAGCACGCACTCCTTAATGTGTGGCTAAGTGTGAAATGATAAGATACGGGAATTTTACGCAGATAAAAGCTCCAAAATTAGGAAAAAAGGTTATAACTATTAGAAGCTTCCTTTTCGTCGAATAGTATGTAGTATGTAGTGAACCGCCACTTCCGTGTCGGCAAGTCGCAATACTGGTGTTTGCGTCACGGCGGCATGATTATAACGGCAGCTGATTAACAAACGAAGTCCAACATCGACTGCAGTGAACAACATGAAGTCGTTAACCACTCCTAGCGAAATTCCCGCGATTTTTTACTGACGGTTTGCAATATACGCACTGTTTTACGCATTATAGCTTAAGGGGTCGTCAAAAATCGGTTGCATAAAGAATACGCGTCAAGAGAAGCCCGTCATAATACTCTTTGCAAACATCAACAGGATTTCGCGGCAGAAGGCACCTGAACAATACTGTAACCCTGCTTAATTTGCCCTAACTGCTCATTTTTTCGTTGTCAATCGCTGCAGCAGTTATCAATCGTCAATAGTAGCAAAAATTCGATTCCCAGATTACATATCAAAAGAAGAGGAGGTGTTCATCAGAAGAGGTTTGCTTTGGGTCTGGGATTTTGAGTATTGATTTCAGTTATGCAGTGGGATCTCCAGTCTCTGATGGATTGCCGAAATAAAGATTCGAGACACCGGACCCAAAATCAACCTCTCCCTGTGAACACCTCCTTTCCTTTTGACTTATAAATCACTTCGAAAACAACTGCACGGCGAAGGCGCAGCTAACGCAATATGCGTCCTGCTCTTCTGGCATTTGTAGATGTGCTTAAACTTAGTAGGATAAGAGAGCAATACAACTGAAGAACACAGAACATACCAGGCACACCGAGCCCAGAGTCCGAGGCACCTCGACAAGCGTTACTTGCCCACCGTATTTACGAGTCAGGCCACCACCAGTTCGCCAGTGGTCGTCGACGCGCGAGGCTGCCAATTACCGTGACTCACGCGCGAGTCATTACCAGGCCTCTGATTTTAATTGGTTAACTGCGGCGCCCACTAAGTCACCAGTATAGCCTTGAATTCGTCAAACCGTCATTATCAGAGGGCTCTGTGCAGCATAAAAACGTCGATTTGCAAATGCAGCTGGCTTGCCAAAACACGATTTGGAAGTTAGCACCCCTGTGATAGCAGAAATTTTGTTCATACGAAGACGAGGGGTCAATACTCACGCGAGGCGTTTTAGTGGCGAAGGTCGCATAGCCCCACAACCCACCCTAAAGATGTGCATGAATTACTGGCAGATTGGGAGTCGTGGATGGCATGAAGTCCGAAACTAGGCCAGTCTATGAAAGCAAAGCAAGTGGTATCAAGTACAGAGTATGTATATCCCTCAACCATCTACAATACAAGAGTTCGCCACTACAGTTGCTGCAATAAGTAGACACCTTAAATATTTAGACGATTTCCCTACAAAACAGGATGGCATCAAGAAATCTGGGGACAATCAGTTGTCTGTCGATCTAGACAATACCCGCAGTCATCCGGTTTTTGGTGACATTTCGGGCGAGTGTTACTCACTTGCGGTGGATGCAACTATGTCCAGCGCAATTAATCCCGAGCCTGAATGTAGTAGTAGTAGTAGTAGTAGTAGTAGTAGTAGTAGTAGTAGTAGTAGTAGTAGTAGTACAAGCTAACAGGCTGCGGTCCTTAGGACCACTAATGTGAACACGGGAGTGTGAACCAGTCAAATCCGATCACTTAATGTGGTTTCAGAATCCGAATAGGCGCGGAGAGTTTGGTAAATTATGGCCGAGTTCCACGGCATTGAGTTCATGTTACTTTTATTGTGATGGTGGTGGTGATGGTGGTCATAGAACATTCGGACTGGATAGATTGGAACGTGAATGGTGGCTGCTAGTCGCGGGGCTCGGTGGGAGAAATTGCGGTTAGTGCAGTTATTTCCCTAGCCCCAGTTTTCTCGTTGCCGATCACATTGGCCTTCAATATTTGTTTGACTTCCAAGAGTGGAATCAATTTTGTTGGAAAGGCGTCCTACGATCGGGTTACGGGGACTAATCGTCCGGTTGTGCTTTGGGTCTCCATCTAGAGTCCCGTAGGCAGCCGCATAGCAATTAACAATATGTGCAGAACACGATTATTGATCGCAACCGACAGGATAGCGAACCCTTTGCTCAACGACACGGTTGATCGAAATGCCTGCCGATGCTGAGCAAGAGTTTCCCCCGTGATCCACGGGGAGAATTACTCTGTCTTAACTTATCACAGTCCTTCTCGTGTTCTGGGACTGATTGAGAGCAATGTCTCACAGTTGCCCAAAAAGCGGTTCAGCCTTGTTATCATACCTGCCTTGGAGAAGGGATCTAGCGTGTTTGACGGACCACGTGCGCTTTGAATGACGTGGTCTTGTTGGCACTAAACTAGGGCCTCCTAGAGCCTAGGATTTAACTAAAGCGCCGACTTTTGAAGGTGAATGTTTTACTTCCAGGTGTGGTGTCCGTATGAGTGGTCGAGCACCAGAACTATTTATTTATTTGGCACCGCCATACAGAACTCTTCGTAGTCCCCTCCACGCCTGCGTCATTGATCTTTGATTGGCAAATACTCGTATACTTGTCATTTATACTGTTGCTGTTTTTACCTTCGAAGATTGACTCCTGTGGGATTTCGAACGCTCAGACAAAGCAACAAATGGTTCCGATGCTCCACCAGTCTTCTTCCTCCTTACTCAAATGAATTGTCAACGATCGAGCAGAATTCCAAACTTAGATGCGACACCCATTCTCGCAGACAATCTATTGCAGACACCGCCCGACACGGACACAATCGCTTTTAAAATAAATGCGGATTTCGGGAGTTTTCTAGCCTTCGAACATACCTTGTACATCTGCTTTTTAAATCCATCATGAGAGACAGAGTCGGATAAACGTAGTGGATTGCCCAGGTGTTGCAGTATTTATAAGATTTAGTTGCTAGGTCACTGCATGCCTATCAGTTGACAGTTCCCGAGTGCGTCACGGCTCGACTGGCCAGGTGCTGAAGTATGCAATTGCCATGCCGTTGTATACGCCTGTATGCCGGTCAAGATTATCGATTCCCACGCCCATTGCACGAAGTCGAGTTGCTGATAGCCGGGTTTCGTTATCCGTGTGGACTTTTGGGTAATTTGGCTCGCCGACATTGAAATCAGGAACAGTGGTCATCTACACGCTCTCCTCGCGACTAGCTTCTTTGACTAGGCAGTCTCAGATCCGAATACGGAACGGGGAGTTCGTTGCACATGCTGATTGACTGAGAACCGGAAAACCATGACCCGAGTAGTCCGCGGCTCATGCGGTTGTCAACTCTAGCGAGAATTTCTGTTTCGTCAAACTTGAATGTGTGGTTGGGCCTCATAGAATGAGCCGCGACTTGGGAGCTGGCGTCGTTCCTCCTCATTACTCTCGCGTGCTCGGCCATCCACGTCCGCAGTTGTCTTCGGACTTCTCCGACATAGTTGCTTAGCCCACAACTACACCAGACCCGGTAAACGACCCCAGATGTTTACTGTCGTGGCAGTGGGTCTTTCGGCCTCATGAACTGACGCCTTACGGTTGCCTGCGATCTGTTTGCAACTCCAATTGCAAGGGGTGTAAGAAGGCGGCTAAAGGCTTTCGATACATTCTTCACGTACGGGAGGGTTCGCCAAAATCTGGGACCGGTTGGATTTCGTCTCTCGTCTAGTTTGCGCAGGGGTAACAATCGAGAGAGGGCACCCAAAAAAATACTGCCGCTCAAAGCAGCGATCTTATCGCAAATGTCCTAAGCTATGCAGCCACTGACTGAGCTGCACACTGGCGACTGCGGTAGTCCCTTGATCTCTGGAAGTAACCTTGTCTTTCGGCTCACTGCAATATGTCTCCATGCGCTGGTATAGTGCCCTTACGCAGCCGCGTTTGTGACTGACTGTAGTTGTTGTTGTAGCTCTGTACTCGCGTCGTGTTTGCTGCTTTCATGAATACTCTGGTTTTAAGGCCACCACAGTCTTTGCGGCAGGCGAGGACATTAAGAAAGGCCAGTTGGTTGTTTTCCTCTTCCTCCATCGTAAACTGTATCTCCGGTAAGACAGCGTTAAGATGTTATTTGAATGCCAGCACGCGATCCCGTTCGACGACGACGGAGATATCATCCACATACCGAGCCCAGAATTTCGGCCCGCGGTGTCGGAAAACCAGCGACTCCAACCGTTGTAAGACCGGCTCACCTATGAGTCACGAAATTGGCGAACCCATTGGCGTACCCTTCACCTGCTCGTAGATTGTTCGTTGAACGTAAAGTACGTCTTGTGGCAGAAGTTTAGGAGTTGGAGAATTTGGACGTGACCAAGGCGAGTCTCCGCTCCATCGTGTTTGTCTCGTAGGAGTAATTCGATGGTCTCGACTGTCAGGTCCTGCGGAATAGAAGCAAACAGGGACGTGACATCAAAGGATACCATGACATCGCTGGGCTGGAAACTTACCCCTTTAAGTTTCTCCAAGAATTGTGTTGGCAATCTGAATGTAGTGTCCGAATCTATGATCAGAAATCTGAGACACCGAAACAGCCACTTTGCCAGTCCGTAAGTTGGGGTACGTTTGGATGAGAGAATAGGCCGGATGGGGACACCCTCTTTATACATCTTGGGAAAGCCATAGAAACGGGTGAAGGTCGTGTCCTGGGCTCTCACTATGCGTCAGTCAACCGATGATTAGAGATTCGACTGATGATCCGAAATATCAAGCTGATAAGCCTCTTGTTCCAGCGCTCGTGTCTCCTTCTTCGTAACACTATACAGTTGAGCCACCGGTTCTTTGTCCTGCCCTGAGCAGAAATACTAGTAATGATAGAGTGACACCCATCGATCTACATGCTCGACCGATCACAATCGACAGAACAGCGAGCCCGCGGATCAGCGGTAGAACATTCGACACGATGACCAAAGATTCCGGGTTCGAATCCCAGGTGGCCTACACTTGGGGTCGGGTATGACTGGCTGCTGACGGATAATAAGCCAGAAAATAGTCATTTCGACCTCCCTTGTCTTTGTCGGTACTCAGTTGTCCGCACATGCGACTGGTCACCATGTGACTGCCTGCGCGGGCTCTAGACTGACCCCTACGGCACAATGGGGCGAGCATGTCCTGTAACCTGATTGGTTAGCGCAAACCTATCACGAATGTTAGCATGTTCCGGGTGCCTGTCCGACCCGTCATCTTCAACACTTTCCTCAGGGCTTAGCTATGGGTAGTCACGGCAACCTGAAAAGTGTTGGCCACTATTTTCTGAGTTACTTATGGCAAAGCATGCACAAGTCGTCCCAAAGTTAGTAGCCCACACCTGCCTCAGCACCAATACTGAAAGCAGACCCTTTTACAAGATTTGCCTCACTCCGACGCCTAAGTCGTCTGCTGCTGGCACGACAGTTGGCGTCTTAGTGGGGTGCTCCCCCTGGCCAAAGTGTCCAAATGGCCCCGATAATTGTTGTTGCCCTCGTTACACCACTTTTCCCACAAAGCCGTATGTGTCAGGGCTGACTCATGTATCGGTCAGAAGCCGCATGTGATTTCGTCAAGCCATTCTGTCCCACCCCCAATGCAGGCCCCAGCAACAATGACGGCCACATGAGTGCCCAAGTCGAGCGGCTTGACCTGAGCTAACTCGCTGTCGCAACGGTGACTCATCGGTCGGTCGGCGCTGCGGCAAGCCACTCAACGACACACCCATCGGCCTAAGGCCCCCCAGGCGACGGGGAAAGGAGCTGAGATTATCAAAAATAGCCCACCGGGTTCGTTTCAAAGTTGTTGCCCCTTTTGAGAGTCTACGAGGTTCAAAATGCAGAACATCAGTTTGCGAAAGTATATACATCTTAAACGCATTTTCGTCAGGGAGTTATTATTTGATTACATAATTGCCTTACCCATAGTCAGTTGGGCCCCTACAATTAGTGTGGAGAAATAAAAAAGGAACGGATATCAAAACTGGCTTAATGGGTCTCACTAGTTAGCCTTAGGGTTTGTTATTACTGAAGTCTCTCAGTGCACACAAGACTAGTTTGTGTAACCCGGTAGCCGTTGTCTCCGCCGTTGTAAGTGGGCGTTGTTAAAGTTTACGGACTACTCATCGACACCCGCGATGCATTTACTGGAGAGCTTCCTTGGCGTCCGGCTGATGACCAACGTCTTATGAAGGCTTTTCTTCCTTTTCTTTGATTGTACGGTCTCCTTCATAACAAAACATCCACGCATGAAGGTGATTCTGCCTCTTGAATCTTAAGCTTTAACTTGACTAACGTGAAAGTTTTACTCCTTGATTGGAACACCGGTCGTATTTTGTTTTTTTATGTGCGATCTAGAAGGTGCTATTCAATGTGATCACCTCCCAAAAACGCATTCGAAATGGTGAAAAACCGCCAGTGATAGGGGTGATAGTGGCAGCTGGAAACAGGGGGAATGGGGTAAGATTGGGGATAACGGAGGGGCAGTGATTACACCATAATAAAACCCCAACCTTTTTGAAGGAACTGGTCATAACGAAGAAGGATGCGTAACCGGAGACGCTTTAATAGCCAGAATTCGTCGCAGAATGCAGTGAATATATTTAAACTTTCAGCGTCTCTCAGATTCGACCAGATATTGTTGGAATGACTATGCAGGGCTCGCCGAGGAAGTACGTGACCTAAAACTGCAAGCACACAGCCAGTAACTAATAAGGGATGACAAAAAAGACAAAAAGGGGGAGAAATGACTAACATTCTTAAGAGTGAGACAGCTAAGCGGTCACTGGGTTGGGTACAGGAATAGGTGCCCCCCCTACTACAGATGGTCTTACGCCAAGTTCCAGGGGAGTAACCTATTCTCGAATCATAACCTTAATTCTAACCCTCCAAAACTGAACCCCAACCCTCATAACCCTGATCCTAATACGAGCCATCATAATCCTAACTCCCCTTAACATTTAGCATAAAGCCACCTGTAATACGAGGAGGTCCATATTCTCCTGCTCCACCATTCAATGCCGAAAATGTCGGAAGTACAAAGTGTATTGCTGTAAAGTTTTGGAGGATGCAGCATAGGCGGACTTTGCGTTACAGGGATATGCTTGCGAAACCCCTGACATCTCATGGGCTAGAATACCTAATGTATGCAAATGCCTCAGGTCCCCGAGGAGCATTACTTGCGTCGTAGTTTACATGCCCGAACTAAAACGAGGGGAGAAAACGGTAAAATGTGGTTTGGTAGCCCCACCTGATGGACACAATACTCTTGGGTGGGGGTTATGGTTAGGGGTTGGGGTTATGGGTTAGGGGTTCGGATTTAGGATTAGGGGTTATAGTTTGGGATTAGGGCTAGAGTTGGGAGTCAGCGCAACTATTTTTCAACCATTCAAAGTACAACTGAACATTCCCAATAGCGTTTCTTTTGCATACAACTACTTGACCTCGTCACCTGTGCGTTCCCCGGCCAGACCTGTAAAAAACCCTATTACCACCAGTCCTGTATTAGAGGTGACTTGGGTTTGTTTACTTCAGGTGGGGTTACATAATCACACCTGACCGAGAAAACATATGTCAGTTACTCTGCTAGAAGTTGCTGTTGAAGACAAACGATTCTTCTCCCTGGCGACTTGAACAGACTCCTGACAAGCCTGAAGCGGATAACAGCGGAGGGCCACAGACATGGGCCTGATTGTGTACTACGAAATTTGGCTCTGAACGAATTCATTTTCCATCATGTGCGTATTTCGATACTGAGACTAGAGAAACAAATGCCCACTTTGTATGAAGGAAAATTGATCGGGGGAACAAAGATTTAGTTAGCCTGACTTTTTGCATTCATTCTTGAAGCAATCGCCGGAACAAAAGACAAAGTGGTGAATGTGCAGACCACAATTTTTACGCAACTAAGCGGCCAAAAATTAGTAGCTCTTGCATTCATTACAGGTAGTCGTATCCGATACAATAATGATTTCGTCGACTGCATCTGAGTCGCTGTCGTGACTTTTTTCGCCAGTGTTGTTAACTGCTTGGATAATTAATTGGTCACTGACATAAGTCGCCAAAACTGTCATCAGAAGCAGTGTTTGTCCACGCGATCCCTGCTTGGTTGACAACTCTACCCAGGCAATGTCACAGAACTGAACATGGAGGCAAGAAAAGATCACTGCTTATGACAGATGGGCCCTCACCGATCAGGTTACAAAACATGTTCGTTCCGTTGTGCCTCATACTAGAACCCTCAAAGGCAGTCACACAGCGCCCAGTAGTGGACGTAATGAGATAGTACCGACAAAGATAAGAAATATGGCCGACTGATGACGGCTAATAAGCCGGAAATGGCCATTCCGGTCTCCCTTATTTTGTCTTTGTGGCGTGTGAACCAGGGAACCGCAACCCATGAAGGTCGTAAATCACACGGTCTTGTCGAACGTTGGGCCGGGTTCCTGTGAATGCGCTGAAACTCCAGAGTAGGCGTCATCCATCCTTACTGCCGATGCGGGTTCGAACATCTGCGTACGGAAAAAAAGCTTCTCGTTTCTCAGACGCAATCGTTTTGGCGCATCTGCATCAGATCCGGTAAGAAACTCAATACCTTGCTTGCCTTGGCGGAGGGACTTTCGACCTCAGTGGCAGACGCTACACTTATGAAAAGTCGTCTTAAACAAGAGAGGACTGGCATGAGTGGTAGTCAAACACGGTCAATTTGGTTCTCGAACAACATGTTTGTGACGGCCTACCTTCACACCGACTCTGCGATAGCGTACTCTATTTGCGGCTGTGTGCTCAGTTCTCAAACCCTCCTCGCTGCTACTGTTGATGGGACTCGCGCGGTGTTGGCTTTGAGTTTAGCATCCATCGATAATTCACTATTCACCGGTTGACTACAGGCAACTATCGTTCCTAAATGCTCATCTGGGTGCTTGCGGCAGCTTCAATGTTAGTGCACTCACCAATCTTCCCTAGTCAAGGTCTCCGAGGAACGGTAAGCAGGGACCGTCCTCAGGATAAATCACCTCCGCGCAAGCGCCCTTGACTCGCCTGTGATCGCACAATCAGCATATTGACGAAACATTTCGATTCCGCCCACTGCAGATTCAGAGTTCTCTGGCGTCCAGGAGATAATGACGTATTCCATGATGATCGTATTTTGGTCGATATAAGTATCGGGTGATATTTGTTTGACGTTTACTTTGTTATTACTGTCCTTGTGCCGGCCGGGGCGTACGGATGGTTACCAAGAAGTCGAGCTTAGAGTTGAATTTCAGTACATAGGGGTGGCCGAAATCCGCCTTCCTGTACAATCTTGGATTGAAGAGAGTCAACTGGTGTATTCGATATAGCGCACAGCGAAAGACACAATTTCTTTCCTCTTCCTTTGGGTCTTGATCGGGGATTTGTCTGAAGTGCACATTGTCAGATCATCAGCAAAGGAACTTGTGACTGCGCGTTCAACTTCGTTACTCAACAGCTGGGGCTCAACGAACGATGACGTATACCGTGTGCTGCACGGGGCAGGAGCAGCATGGCCGACTTGGGCATGAATAGGTTTACAGTCGGGTGTGGAAGCCCCTGACCGCCAAAGACCTCAGCATGAATCAGAAAGTTAAAAGGCGTGCAAACAAACTCATTAACAGACAGGGTTCACTACCCTACGAAGCACGGTTATCCAATCTCGGCCTTTCTCCTCTGAGTTACAGAGAGCTAAAAGGCGATCTGATATGCATAGTTCGTATCATGCGCGGTCAGGACTGCCGTCTTTTGCCCGGATACTTCTTTGATTTAGCGACCACAACGAACCTCCGAGGTCACCCACTCAAACTACGCGTGGTTGACGCCGGGCTGGACACACGGAAGTTCTTATCCAACAGGGTGGCTGAAGCTTGGAATGCTCTGCCTGCAGATGTCGTCATGTCCACCTCCGTCGAGGCTTTAGAGCCCAGGCTAGATCAGTATACTACAGCACATCATGTCATCCGACCGATATCGTCTTAACGCTCCGTGCTAGTAATTTATATTACTTTTATAAGATTACTGTCTATATTTCAGTTTGGTTTTTCAGTTTGCTTTTTGCCCCAAAATCATTGTACGCGAATACTGACATTCAGTTCGGGTCCTTCAGATAAGTGAAATCGTGCCGACTTTCCTATAGGGCAATTGTGCATGCACGGACTAGTATTCAATGTAATTGGTAGTGTTATTGCTTATATTACTTAGAATAATTTACCCATATGTACAGTTTCGACAGTCCTTCTGTAGCTGTTCGACGTTTCCGTCTTCAGGCTTCTTAATATATTTCTTTTCCTTGTAACAAATAGGGAGTTCAAGGATGAGACACATAACTTTCCCTCAAATGAATTGAGCTGAACTGGACCTACCCTGATCCAGTGGCAAGACAATGCCAAAACGACCGGAGTTGGGCTCAGGTGCAGTTGCTGACAAAGCTTAACAGTTATTCTACGCGTGTCACACACACGAGCTGGTCCCCACTATATGCGCCAAATTATTGTAAAGATGACTCGGATCGCACGTGGATAGGAATGGCATAAAAGCTACACCGAGTAGGAGTCATTGCAGTCTGACTCTCAGTCCGACCAGGTTATCCCGTCAGTTGACAGCCATCCAAACCACGACTACTAGTGCGTCATGATAGATTCGGGCGCGTCAGATTTGTTATGGTGAGAAGTATGCGCTGATTTGTCGTAGGGATGGGTTTGCCGGTGTGCTGTTGATCGAAGTTATACAAGACAGAGTTACACGACAGACAGTACAGGGGGCTACAGAGCATAAGAGCGGCTCAGCCAGCAGTTGCAGGGAGTTCTCTCTTCAGAGGGTGTGCAGGCCGCAGAGATTTTTAGCCTCCAAAGCGTGTGGACACCTTGGCTGTATCCGCATGCAGTTAGTCTGCTAAGGGCGCAGCGTTGATTGGCCTCGACCTCTCGCTGCATTGGTGCCAAGTTATATGCGGCGCCAGGCGTGAAATGACAGGGATTGCGGAGCCATATGGATAGGCGGCCGCTCCAGCAACCACGGCAGCGGACTGCCACAGTGATGGCCCCACTTCCTCTCCTCCCGGGACCGTCAAACAGATAGTGCTGGGATTGAGCTCATTGGCTGACGCGGTGTGAAGGCGTGCCAGGACACCCCTCTCCCCATGTACGGCAGTAGTTATGGCCTCTCGCGGACTTTGCGCAGTCTCATTAACACCTGCCGCGTGCAGATCTGACCCCATTTTGGCCCAGCGCACCTACGGCGCGGTGTCAGGTGTCAGTTGGAGCAATCTCCCGCCGCATCTGAGCCAACGAAGTCTGTGGAAAGGCGCAGACTGATTGCGGCTAATGTTCCGCCATGGAGGAGCGGCATACCAGCGCGCAACATCTGAGTTAGGGTACAGCGAACAGAAAGCGACTGGTGGGTCAGAAATGGCCATTTCAATCTACACGCGATCATTAGTATAAATTACACATTACCGTTTACTCACATTAACTAAGTAGACAAGTATATTGTTAAACAAAGTCACAGATGCAAACGAAGAGACTTGTCAGCATGCGGCATACAGGAACTGTGAGCTACAACCGAGAAAATGCACGAGCGATCATTTTGGCGGCGATTCTGGAGCGCTTGAGGAGGTTTTCATGGCCTGACACAGAATTATAAAACAAAAAGAATTATTCAAAAATTCTAGTTTGCAAATGCCGAGGTGCCGCGGAGTGTGAGATTGAGAAGAGATCTTGCAATAAGCATACAGACCTCCGATTTTTGAAATATAGAGTGCGAAAATTTGTCTAGGTAACACAAGTAAGAAGAAGTCTGCGGACACGTCATAAATAGGGACGTCTGACAGTCGGACATCTGGAATATTTCAAAAAACTTGACAACGTTACCCAGAGGCCAGCTAGTCAAAAAGATGGAGAGAGTATATGTGAGCCAGGATATACGCTTTCAAGGGACAAAAAACCGGTTGAGGGAAGCCCACAGCAAAATCAAGGTGTTCAAACGGGAGAAAATTTGCTTTTGAGGATACTGATTCCATGAGTTGGGGTAAGATCACTGAAAAAGACAGACATGACAGTCCGACCGTCTTTATCGTCCCGGTGATGTGGGGCGGTGTGTGGGATGTGGGCGTTAAAATACCATAGAGATCACATGGGGGAGTCGAAGAACGTGCTTCCGACTTGCGTGAGAGATACCCATTCTGGCCTTTGGACTGGTGATATGAGACGGGACGCTGAGCGGGGTTTGTTTTGTGGTGTTTCATCACGGATTTACACGGATAGAATGCAACCGAGTAGATCCTTGTGATAACTGGGTATGCATGGTCAGTGGAGGTAGTTGAAGCGAGGGCAACAGGTATGTGTCGATGCTTCTGGCTCTGGTTTGCCAGTCTTAGTGCGATTGATTTGCAAGCGACCGATGAGACCGATGCGGGATGTTCATGTGAAGTAAGAGTATGGGCAGGAAAATCTGGGAGTTGGTTACAGTGTTGATGCTACTAGTAGTGACCGCGTTGGTGGATAAGGAGTTGGTACGGATGGGGATGGGAGAGTTGTTTGGTG
>CACRXP010000351.1:231356-293660 GCA_902702965.1 Spirometra erinaceieuropaei | reverse complement strand
CAGTATCCATTCGGCGCCGACTTATGCCGTTGTAGCCGAAAGCATCCTTGACAATTGCAATGAACACCTTGCTGTTGATGGTGTCGGATGTTGACCGCCAGACAGGCCGCTCACCGAATTTAATCGCCATCCAAACCATCATCCGCCGACAGTTCTTGAATGTTGCCGTCGGTGTAGTATGTTCTCTTGGGAAGTTCTTTCCACATATGACAGTTTGGAGCGACTTCGTAGGCTTGTCTAAAAATAGAACCTCATCGCAGAAGAAAATGCTCTTCCAAAATGAAGATCTGTATTCAATATAATTCTTAGCAAATAAAAGCCGTTCTCTAATTAGTTTTCTACTTAAATATGGCTTAATCATGGCCTTCCGCCGCTGCAGTTCAAATTCCTTCATCCTTTTTCTAATGATGTTCATAGAAAACATCGGCAGATGTTCCCGCTGAATGGCCTCAATGGGCATGTAATGAAACTTTTTTAATGTACGACGAATAAAATCGTCGTCTTGCTTACTTGTGGACCGTTTTGGTCCCCCTGTCTTATTTCTAGGAACAGTTTTATCATTAATAATGCGCCACAGAGTGACCTTGCTAATATTGAAAATATTATGTCGCGCGAACTCAATATATATTCGTTTACGACACGCATTTTCAGTCTGGTAAAACAATCACACTGATAAACTTTTTTATTTCGGTCTTTTGAAACATAAAACTTTACGAATTTGTAAAATAGAATTTTTAGATAAAGAATCGCACGTTATTTCCTGAACACAATAAGAAATAATTTATCTGCATTTCCCTGATTTTGTTGATATTGAAATTTAATTTTTTCTTTTCGTTCGAAAGTTTATCAAAAAATTTCGTCCTTTTATTAATCTTCTTCAACAGATTAATAAGGTTACACAAAGAATTTCCATCCGAAAGCTTTAATAGCGTAAGAAACTGCTTGAATATCAGGAATCCTCCGATTTCGCCTTAGTCCGGCCCGTTTTCTATTTAATATACAGATCCGTATCAAACTTTCCTTCAGAAAACGGTCTTTTCGTCCTTATTTCAACTAAATAAACACAAATAACGACACCAAAAATACACTACATTGTCCACTATAATTTTGACCTCGGCATTTCATGAGTTAGCACAGGTACTGTACTTGGTTCATTTGAGTAGCATTGTCTCATAGAAAATATTTGGGGTGACCAGGGGTATTAGTTCAGATTCAGACCGTCGAGGGAAAACAGGGGACACAAATAATCATCCAAGCGTTTCTTGAAGAGTTGCAGGGATGTAGCCTCCACGACTGACTGAGGGAGATCGTTCCATTTCTCCACTACCCTCTGCGTGAAAAATTCAGAACGAAGATTCATCCTGGACATTGTTGTCCGTAACTTCATCGAGTGACCACGAAGATTGGGTGAAAGGTGCCACTGAAACATGTCCTCAAATTTAAGCCCATGCTCAAGGCCGTGTATTATCTTGTAGACGAGGATAAGATCACCTCTTTGCTGCCTGTAACACCGAGGGAATAAATTAAGGCAATTCAGTCTGTCTGTGTAGGAATGGCTTTTTAGACCGTTTACCAGCTTTGTTGCCCGCCGTTTTACCCGTTCGAGGCATTCTTGGTCCTTTACCAGCCATGGCCGCCATGCTTGTATGCCATATTCTAAGTGGGACCGAACAAATGTGCTGTAAACTCTCCCAAAAAGGTCTTGGTCATAATTTACGAAAGGCCTTTTTATTGCATGCAGCACTCCCATGGCGTTTTTTGCAGCCTTGTGGCACTGCAGTGGGATTATTTCTCACAATTTCTGTCATTCTAAAATCAAATTAGGACTCGACCTATTCTGGAGTATTGTTGTCGATTTTCGGTTTAATGAACAAGGCCAATCGTTCAAAAATTGAACATGTTCGAAAAGATTTTACTAGAAAACACTTAGTTACGGAAGATCCAAGCATTTCCTACTCAAATAGATGACAGTTAACCAACCTAAAATTTTTGTGGATTCGTAGACTTGAAGCAGGCTTCTGTCTCCTCTTTCGCATTTATAATAGTTCAGACCTCCCTTGGATTTCAGCCCTTACCCCTGCTAATCGCCCATACAGTCTTCGTAATTCTCCGTTGACTATAACCCCCCGCATCCTTTACTCTAGGCGCTCTCTTTTTTCGCTTGCAGGTATACTTTCCTTTGGAATAAACTTCCAATAGACATAAGATCAGCGTATCATCTACATACATTTATGAGAAGACTGCGCCTTTGTCTAAATACTGACTCGATTAAACTTCTCTTTTTCTCATCCTTCCCGGACAATTTTCTCTAAGGCATTGAGAAAGGGCAGTCGGGAATTCAGAACGCCGCCACCAAAGTACCGTATCAGCTCACATTTCGTTCTTCGGTTTGTGGTTTCGCTTTCTAGGATCTCTTATCAAAAATTTCGATTTTTGCGACTTTTCAGTCAATGTATCATGCCCTTCACAAAACGCAATGTCTTCCCTGTCAAATCCTTTCAAAGAAGTAGCGGGGCCAGGTTGAAGTGCACGCTCCAAGCCGCCTCCGTTTGCTAATCGCCGACCCTCATAAGGAATTCACTCTGGCCCCTGAGATTTCGAGTTCCCACCCACAATCGGTGACTTTCGCGGTTCCTGATGACTTCTTCTCACTTCGACCCCAAACGGTCTGTTGACGATAATGGCGAAATCCTCCGTTTTCGCCATCTGCAATTATTTTGGTCAGTCAGCAAATATGTCTCAGGTTCCATCCCCCCTCTATGCTTTGAGGACTGCCTTAACCTTTACTGTCCCCTCCTCAGCTGGATTCTAAACGGACTGGGACCGATTGCGTCTAGGTTCCTCTGTCTGACCACTTCGAGGCGGTTAGCCTCATCCGGTTTAGAAATTCTGCCTTGACGATTTCCGTTTTGAATCCCATGTCTAATACCATATTCAGGCCATTTCCGTTCGACCCGCATATTTACTATTTCATGGGCGGCAGTTTTTTCTCCTTAAAGGCTAATCAATTCATGTTCATTTTGTCTTATGCAAAAAAAAGAATTTTTTTTTCACTGCTTGCTAACCGTTTGCCATAAGGATGAACAAAACACTGTACAGAATATGTCTAGTCTTTCTAAAATTCACTTGAAAGTTTGTTTTAACTTGCTTTGATAGTACCCTGAGGAGTACTTAAAAATACAAGTTACTAATCTTCCTTGTTACTAATTTCGGCTCGTAGTAATGGATCAAAAGGGCGTTAAACGTTTCCTGATAATGCAATGTGTTGAGCCACCTAAAACGCATTCCCTTATACCATGTGGCAGTCAGCTGTCCAGGGTTTTTAGCGGTCTGGCTTTTGGGTCGGTTGCAAGTGTTTGGCAGAAGCCAATACCCGTGCATGCGTATCAAACACGACCCGCTTTTCTACACGTCGGTGTTTACATAAAATGGATATGTGACCCGTATCTAGCATACATGACAATATAAAGGAGACCACTTGAGAAAGAGCCGTTGAAGCCTTACTCTTAGTCCGCCCACCAGGCACCCCACACATATACAGGGTTAACTGCAAGGCCTGAGTTATACCGACAAAATGAGATCCAACCGACCGCGGTTCATTTCCAATCCGACCTTATAACTCTGAAAATGGAGTATGGCTAAATAAGAAGATAGAGAACGCAGATATCACACTGGACGGTTTTAAGCTCACCAACACGGAGGTAAATGGACGAAGGGGAGAATGAACAGTTATGTTCACATGTGACTGTGTCGGTTACGCTATGGATGATCCTTCCTCAGAGAGAAACACTGGTTGGGAAATTCCCAGTCCTCATTTAAGAGAACCGAACCAACCGAATTTTAATGTTCCAAGGCTTAGAGACCTCCGGAAAAACTGGGGAGTCGAGACGGTGAGTTCATTACCAAGCTAAACAAAGCCTGTCGTAGTAGATATGCAATATTTATTGGAGTTTTGAACCCCCGATGCAAAAAGTGGCTATTAATTCACTTTAAGTCACTTTATTTGAGGAATAAGTCACTCGTCCTTAAACTCCCGAGTCATGCCCGAAGAGTAGATGAATAAATTTTTACGGAAGTAATTGTAAAAAAATGTATCGTCATTGGTATGTCTGGGCTAGATATAAGCTGTCGACACTGATGTATTTACACCAGTATGTAAAACAGTTTCTGAACTACAGAACGTCAAGTGAACACTTATATGTCTAAACAGTGTCCGAGACCACCACCACAGCAGGTATTCCGTTCCATGATTCAGTAACCCTTTGTAAGAAGGCATCCCGTACGTCGGGCCAACTTTCTCTGCAGATTAAAAAAGTGGCCACTCAAACAGTCCGTTTCAGCCATATAAGAGGCGCCTTTAAGGTGAAGTACGCACTCACGACTTCTAACATTCTGGCAGGTTTGAATAAGGTCACCGCTCACTTGCCTGTAATCTAGAGGGAAAATTAGTTTCAGCCAATTTGGCTTCATTTTACAGCGTCCCGAGCTTATCCCAATTCTCTGCGCGGTCACCAGGACTCGTTTGAGCAGCTGATAATTCTTCTGGAGGCATGGACGTCAGGCCTATGCATCATAGTCCTAATGGAGCCAAAAGAATGCTTCGTAGGCCATGTTGGATAAACCCTGGTCCAACTGTACAAGCGCCTTTCCCAAAGCGAACAGCACATGCGCCGCTTGTTTAGCTACCCGCAAACATTTTGGTGAAGTTTTAGATATGGAGTTAATTATAACATCAAGGATACTTCTGTTTGTCAACATTTGAAAGGGACTGTCCATTAGGAGCACACTGAGAAAGGTAATTGTCCTCGTTGCGTCTTAGTACCACACATTCACTAACGCCAACACAAAGGAGTTGCCCACTAGACGAGTCGCTAAGCCGGTTCGGGCCCTCCTTGACTGTGTGCTTGTCTGTGTCAGACTTGGAGGCTCTCCGGGGTTTAATATTATCACCAGACATGACGGCGCCGAAACCTAGGTTATTGACACAGACATAGACTAGGAAGGATAGCGACCCAAGTCTTGAGGCCTGAGAGACACCACTTAAAACAGAGATAGGGATTGGCTTCAATGCTGCAACGAATATTATCTGTGACTATTTCCTAGAAAGTCTGCAATTTCAGTCAGCAACCTGTCCCCTGGTTCGATTTTAGAACTTTTGTGAATTAAACTTTTGTGTAGGACACGGTCAACGGGCTTTTAAAAATCAGTGTAGGTAACGCCGACACCGCCTCTTCTTCTTTTTCTTCTTCTTCTTCTTCTTCTTCTTCTTCTTCTTCTTCTTCTTCTTCTTCTTCTCCTCGTCGTCGTCGTCATCATTGTCGTCATTACCATCACCACCATAATCATCCTCCTCATTATCATTATCTTTAACTTCCAGCCTTCACCCCATCCTCCACTAAAAGATTCCATAAGCCAGTGGAGATTAACAGATTTGAAAGACAAGAACAGTTTTGTATTAAGTTCTGTTAGAACTTCGAGAGAAAGTTGTTCTTCTATAGAAACTTCCTCGTCGACGCCTTAATTATGTTTTCCATCACTATATTATAGATTAACTTTAGAAGGATTCAATGATAATCATTGAGACTCACCCGTGACTCATCCTTATGTATGTATTGGAAAGGGTTTCAGAGAGGGCCCTTGATGACCTTATGAATGTGCAATAGTTTTGCATACTCCCACTTAGTACAGAAGTGCAGATATTTGGAGTGTGTTCGTTTCATAACACAACACGATTAAAAACGATTGTAGCTGTTTATCGCCACTTATTACGGAAGGAGGCTGAATCGAAAAATGCTTTGCAAGACCAGCCGTAAGTAATATTATTGTGAAAAATGATTTTTGTTGAAATTCATGCAACCAAGATTTCTTTTAAAGACTAAAGTGATGTCAGCCGTTACCATCCCACTTGATGGCGATTTTCATGGTCGAACGAATACCTGGTATCCCGAAGACCCTGGGGATTCTTCCAAAGAGCTAGGGAGGAAATATTTTAAACACCCTAAAACAAACGTAAGGTATTAGTTACCTTCAGTACTACCTCCCAGTGTTTTGACGGCATCAAATTTGCGGTCACACACATGCCCAGATATATGCACGCTCCCACATCTTTCAGTTGAGTCCCGTTAAGCGAATACTGGTGTATTGGAGATACTTTCTGGCAGGTCTTCAAGTGAAGGACCACGTAGTTGGACACCTTAAGCTTTAAAGGCTACCTTCTAGATCAGATACCGAGTTGATAGACGCTCAGTTGTAACCTATTTGCATCGTCAACAAGCTCGACTTCAGCCCATATTTTTTCATTATTCGTGAATATGACAGTCTCACAAACCATTTCCATAGTACAGTCATCCAACTAAAACAGGGAGAACAGTGGACCCAAAAGAGAACCCTGTGGGACACCACTTTTATCTTTTGCATATTCCAGGGTGGAATTAGTTATAACAATTCTCTGCTCACAGGAGAACAGAAAACTTTAGATCTGCTTGAACATTCCGAGTCGAATCCAAATTTTCCGAATCCTCTGTAAACGAAGCTGGTTTGTAACTCTAACGAAGGCCTTTTAAGCATTTTCTGACTCCTCTTCAGCCGGTCTTCTTAACTAAAATGACGAATTGGAAGATGTGTACATCCCGTGGTTTTAGGAGTGCGTACGTCAGTTCTTTTGAAAATCTCGTCCACAGCAGATAGAAACGGAAGGGCGAGTTCTAGGAAGCAGTTCAGGAGAAGAAGATGCGATCGCTGGGACAAAGAGTTTTAGCCTGATATTTCGGATTTTCGCCTAAATCCATCATAAGGGACAGCTGTAGAAAAGGGTGGCAGGGACACAGAGTGCGCGGCAACGGTCAGTGGCGGATTTTACGCATCCCCATCTTAACGTCCCAGGCGTCATACTTACCCGGTCTGCCTATCAAGAAATGGACCGATGACCCGACCCCTTTTTGCCCCTGACGTCCACCAGTCCGGCCAAGAACTTCGAGACAGCCTAACGGAGCCGTTCCTCTGTCTCGCTAAAATTCTTCAAGCTGACCACATCCGCCATATGCTACGTTTTCTTTCGCCTACAACACACGAGTTAGCAATGACGGCTGGAATCACCATTCCCACACCTTTCAACCCCTCTTTAACAGCCATTCGACCCCCAGGGTCGCCAGTGAACGCTTTCTAAGCTTCCACCAAACACCCTGGATATCCGTGGAGAATTCTGTCTTTGAGCTAGGCCGTTTGGAATCCTTTGCCTTGACAAACCCACAGCAGGCAAGTCGTGATGAACTCATTATCCACTGTTTTCTGATAGTCCCACTCGGCTCTATCGTTATGAATATTTTCCTTCTCCTACCTCTACCAAACCTGGTGACGGCGCTACGACAATGTGAAGGGTACGAACATTACCATACGCAGACGGATGAATGAAAAGTAAGCAGCAACACTAATCCTGGACGCCCGGACAGGTCAGAACGGCCAACAGGTCGAATCGCAGTTTGTTTTCCGTATTACAATCTGGGTTGTCAGTATTGCGCTGTCCTCAGTTCCCGAGATTGGTGCTATGGGCATAACGATGTTGAAAGTCCACACTAGTTGCTCCTGCATGTGCAATGCCCCCTGATTTATTTTTACTTTGTTGTAGACCAAGAGTATGCGAACGGTACAAAGCTGACTCCCATTGATACCGGATGCAATATTTCGTTTGTAAAGGCCAGTATGATATCCCCTTCCCTATATATATGCAGAGAGAAGTGGTAGGCATTCCAAGACGATATAATGAAAAAGGAAGATGTTCTTCGGAAAAAATCGAGTTGTACTCGTGAATTTTCGAATTGGTGACACCAACCCGTCGTCAGACGAAATGAAGAGAAAAGAGAGAGTGAGACACTCACACTAGACTAATAGACGAGACAGGACAAACATTGACGGACGAACCATTAGCGTGTGAGGAGGGATGCGGGTAGGGAGTCATGCTGGGTTCTGAGCCGGGAGGGTAGAAAGGGGGGGGGGAACCGTTACGGCTCCCCGTGTTGGAGGGGAGGAAGAATGGTAGGTGGGCAGAACTGCGGGCGCCTGGATTAGCGGCTGCTGATGCGGCGTGGGGCTCGGCTTAGTGAGGCGTGATCTTAGGCCCTCATAATGGGCGTCTAGGTCGACGTGGCGGTTGATGCTGTCCGCGTTAGAGTGCCATGCCTCTAGGAATTCTCTCGCCCGTTTTGTGTTGGCCGTGGCGATGACCTCAGTGTTATCCCAATTAAAACGGTGGTCGCACTGGAGTGCGTGTGCAAAGACGAGGGACAGTGGATCACGGCGACGGACAGCTAGTTTGTTTTCATTAGTAGGAGTTCCCAGGCGTCGTCCTGTATGACCAACATATACGCAGGGACAATTGGCACACGGGATGCGATAAATTACGTTAGTCTGTTCCTCTTAGGGATAGAATCCTTTACTCGAGTTAAGACTGTGCGCAGCGAGGATGCAGGCTTGTGGGAAACGTGAATACCGAACTGACTTAACTGACGGGCGATCATTTCTGAGGTCCCCTGCATGTAGGGCAGGGAGAAGAATTTCCGGGTCACGGTTTCTCACTCTGAGGAGGGGTCTCGAGGTTGTGCCTGACGTCTGAGGCAGTTCTTCACGAAACTGACTGGGTATCAGTTAGATCGAAATAGACGATATAGCAAGCCTAGTTCTTTCTTCAGCAGATCGTCATTGCTGCAATACCGGTAGGCCCGGTGGAAGAGGGTTCGGACGCAGCTTCTTTTGTGAGCCGCAGGGTGATTGCTTCCAGTTTCGTGAAGAACTGCCTCAGACGTCAGGCACAACCTCGAGACCCCTCCTCAGATGGAGAAACCGTGACCCGGTGGTCAGGGTTATGGTTGGTTGAATGAAGGCAAACAAGCCCGAAACAGTGCTGTATCAATCTACCCCCAGACTCTGTCGTATCCGCCCTGATATATATATATATATATATATATATATATATATATAATGCTAGGGGGCGCTCACCGATGGTTAATACGGAACTCACTCGTTCCGTTGTGCCTTAAGGACTCTCTCTTGAGCCCAACTAGCAGCCGCGCAGCGGCGCATGATATATAGGCAGAATGATATTACCGACAAAGACTAGGGAGACTGGAATGGCCATTTCTGGCTTATTAGCCGTCGTCAGCCAGCCATACCCAAGCCCGAAGTGTGGAACACCCGAGGCGTTGACTTCTAAACCAACAGGTCGCGAGTTCGAGGCTCGGGTGTTCCACACTTCGGGCTTGGGTATGGCTGGCTGACGACGGCTAATAAGCCAGAAATGGCCATTCCAGTCTCCCTAGTCTTTGTCGGTAATATCATTCTGCCTATATATATATATATATATATATATATGAGTGCTCAGACCTTATTATTTGCTGAAGCCGAAGGCCACCAACTGTACCGCGGTGGAGGTAATCGATGAATTACAGTTGGCTGTGCGGCTCTAATCTGCAACGACCGACCACTATTTCTTAGCCACACCTAAACTTGGTTGGAACTTTAAACTAGGCATAAATTTCCTCGCCCTAGCTGATTGCGTCACTTATGTCGAGGAAAGAGAGCTTAGCTTACATCCAACACACACGCTTAGCACAATCGAGGAGGCCGCAGTGACTTCGGCGTCATCCACACCGACGAACGTCGACGATCTCTTATCACAAGGAACTAACATTGATACTCCACACCTGACAAAGCTTAAGTACATCATGAAGTCCATCCCAGAAGTTTGCACCTGGCCGCCTACAGAATTAGGTCGTACAAGTAGTCAGCGACATGTTATTGATACGGGTCCCTCCAAACGTATCTAATAATAATAATTTTATTTAATGCTAGTTTACAGATATTTTCAGGGAAGCGTTAAACACAAATCCGGCCAGCAGTGAAAAATAAACTCCTGTCGAAAAGGAATGAAAATAAAGTTGATGGTGGTTTTTATTGTTTGGAAGGTTCCGGAGAAAAAACTGCTGACGGCAAGCTGTCGACCGTAAGGAAGGTAGGAGTTGCACGGTATCGGATATGATCAGTCGCCAATTCCTTTCATGAAATTAGGGCTAGTCCAAACAGAAGCGCCAAAGAACAGCTATCGCTGCTGGCTAACGAAATTGTCCCTGGTGAGACCGGCCATAGTGGCCAGAGATCACAAACGCCATCGCTGCGGTACAGTCGATCAGTAGATTCAGCACCCAAAATTTGTGGGAACTTTTCTGAATGCAAAAATTGAGTAATAGTTCTCTTAAATAAAGGATAATTTTGCAGAGTTTTCACATTCATGGGTAATTTATTGCAAATAGCAATTGCATTTACAGAAAAGAACCGACGATATTTAACAGCACGTGCCAGAGGAAGAAATAAAAAAACCTCACGGCGACTGTTACGTCGGGGGTGAACATAATGTCTTAAAGAAGTGAGTGGGTTACAGGTACGATTATATAAAAGCTTAAATAGCAAAAATAGTCCCTTTCGTAATCTACGAAACCATAAAGGATCAAGGCCTGTAAGCCGGCAACGTTCTTGGTAAGACAAATGTCGATGTTCCGAGGTTAAAATTCTCTTGGTAAAAAGGTGTTGAACGGATTTTATTTTCTTCAGCTCAGTTGCACGCATGAGGCTAAATAAAAACGAACAGTATTCCAAACAAGGTCTAACGTACATGTTGAGAAGGCGCATTTAATATCCTTAGTTTTAAAGTTTCGGAGGATAAACCCGGTCGTTCTACGTGCTTTGGAGACTATCAAGGCACTTGACCCATTCCTTCCCAGCCCGGACCCTAGTTTAACAAGCTACTATTGCACCCAAATTTGCCAGGCCATTCGGTAAGCATAAAACGCAGCCCACTGTACAACTAAACCGGCTGCGACGCACCAAAAACTGAACCATAACGATCGATGTTTTGGACAATCACACCAAAGTGGTGTCTTAGTTTTACATTTCAACGCGACAGCACCCCGCGGGACAATAGCAAAATTTCCCCACTCCTGGCAGGACCCTTTTGTTATCCCAGATGTTTTCCTTCCTTCGAATTTTCTAATTCGCGACTCAATTATACCCCAAGCGTCTCTTTTTACAATCCATTACCCGAAACTCAACCCTATCGCGGGCAACTAACCCTCTGGTCAACCAGCACCCTACCCATATTGACCATGGACCAAATCCCTCCTATGGCCGTGGAATTCGTTGTTCCGCCACCCAACGTCGAGATGGGCCTGTGGACAGTATTCAGTCTCACAAAAGTATTGCAGAGGTCGCGAGGGAAAATAGCTGGCGGGAACTTCGAGGCACTCTCTTCTGTTTCCTCCAATACGTAGCGTCGGTATCTGCAGTCGAACCCTGGCTCATCAATGCCTTTGGCCTACTGGCGAATCCGTCTCCTGGTCAACGGTCCTATCCAGCTCAACATCCTGTAATCTTTGTTTTCCCCCACATTACTTCCCATATCCTTGTTGCTACTAATAAACTTGTATCTCAGTTCCTATTATTAACTGATTGAGTACTGCTATCGAGGATGCTATGGGGACGCAAAATAAACCAGCAGTTGATGAACAAGGTATGAAACCAAATCGATGAGATTGTTTTTATTCAGATTCTGGAAGTCATTCCCTACAGACGGATTTAACCAGCCAAGTACCTTTGGAGAGGACAAGGAAGTTATATTGGCAGCGGATTAGATTTTATCCCGTTTTTAAGAGATTCGTTTTCTGTGACCCGTGTGTTTTTTTCGCTTTGTACGTCCCTTAGTGAGCTTGTGACTGCTTTCATGGAGGTGAAAGTTGTTGCACTCATCTTATTACTTCGCCCCTGACATTTAAAATTATAAGTTTCCACTGAGCACCAAAACGCTTTACTTAGAGGTTATACGTTTGGAGGTCTCTGAAAAAATGTTTTATATTGTCACCAAATTTTTTGAGCTTGATTCTTAGTTCGTAGACAATTATTAATTACTTAAAGGCATATGAACCACCGATGTACTTTGAATAATCAAAATAAAACAGGCCAGATTCAAAGTTGTTGTTTGTGAAACGATGATCGGCAGAGATGTGAGCGACTATTTCGCCAATTATATCAAGAACCTACAGGCGATTCCATGCCTTCTTCAGCAGCAGATTTCTTCAGCGCTACATATGGATGCTGTCCAGGACCGTTATATGCGACAGCTGGAGGCGGTTGCCGTAAAAGCGGAGCATATCTGCGGTTCCGAGAAGATTATCTCAGAAATGATGTCCTTGCTGCTCGCATTAAATGAGCTCTATGACGGGAAAATTTCAGAAATCAACACAGTAAGCTAGTGATTATGTTTGAGGCAAGAGCAACATAACCTGGTCGCAACCCGTCTTTCGATGCCACCCAATTGGGTCGAAATGCCATTGCATTAATCGATGTCCAATTATCTTGCACCGTGGCCCTCCTTACTTGAAAATATGGGCATAGGTTAATTTTGGTAACTCGATCAACGTTCCATTTCCTAACACAACTCTTCTCACCACCATTGCAATCTGTACAACCGGTGTCATTAATGACAATTGTCGGTCTTCGTAATCGCAATTGTCATCACAGGAAACAGCATAATAATGATTGCGTCTCCTGTAAGCAAACGTAGCTCAAGAACGTCCTACTTGCTCATTCCACTTTTTCCTACTCTCTCCTTACATGAAAGTTTGGACTCCTGTCTGTTTTTCATCAATTGTGGGAGCGCTATAGTTCACGGTAGTTATAACCATTGCGTTTGAGGACCATATTTATTTGTAGTTCTTAGTCTTTTAAAAATAGTCGTATATCTTTAACACGCAGACCTCATTTCTTCCACTTCATCCTATTTCGGAGCGGACTACGAGCTCCGCTTAAGGGCTTTTTGGGTTCTTGTAACTACGGCATGTTCTGAAATACAGAGCAAGTACGGCCTGTCCTCATTCCATTCATTTATTTGTAGTGCATGGCATGAGCCGTAAAGCCAAATTTGCGCATGAATGTTCTATTTCCTGGTAACCAGTGTCTTAGAAAATTCCATTGATGCAGATGTGCTCAAGGTATTAGTTCCATACCGTTGGCTTCAAAGTCATCTTGACATTGGCCACTCGGCTGGAGGTTACTTTACTCTTGGTTTTTACTTTGTTTTGAGTAGGATTCCTAGGAGTTTTCTCTATATTTTACTCGGACCTTTAATAAATCGGACGCTTCGAGCGTGAGAACTGGGAGTGTTGACTTGGCCGACTCAGCTATCGCAGTGTGTGAAAGTTGATGGACCTATTACCTATCGTAATTATTTTAAAAACTCTTAGGATTACTTTCTCGATTTCGAATTCTCCACTCACTACACATGCATTCAAACATATCTTGCTGTTTTATCTCTTGACTTTCCCAGTTGGAAGAAGACCTTGAGCAAATATCAGAACTCATGTTGTCGTCGAAAGCCGCAGTATTTGCGGACGATGCCCAGCATCTCTGTAGTCTAACGAGTGCATTCCAGTCCACTGATTGGCAGCCGCGTCGGAATTTCCTAAGCTCTTCTCGCAAAAAATCGGAGGAGTTCTTCAGTCCCACCGGTCGACCTGGGTCAGATCCCAGGCGAACTGGCCCATTCAAAGGCCCGTCCAGCACGAAAGAACGCTTTGCTCAGAGACTTAAGCAACATAGATTCCGTAGAGCTTCTTCAGACATCCTCTTGCGCGGCACAAAGTGGTTAAATGCTGGCAAGCGAAGACATCGTATGGCCGACAGTGGGGGCAGCGGCTCCGGATCCCAGCGCTCACTTCAAGCAGTACCCTCTACTTCTAAGAACATAAAGATGCGCGGTATGCGTGCCGGTATCAAGTGCTCGTCCTCTGGTTTACGTCCATCCGTTGGTGCCGCTGATAGCAGCATTAGTCCTGCCACAGGAAATCAGCCAGGTCATCTGATGTCTCCACGAGGTGGTCGGGGTCGCGGAAATTCAGCCTGTCCCTCTCCACCTATGCTTTCGGCATCTCGGACTACGACGTCCTCCAAGTCTCGCATCCTGGAACAGAACTCCCGATCGGCACTGCCCTATTCACGCCACGTACCTTCTCATGGTGCTAATATTGGTGGATCGTCGCACAAGTCAGCAGGTGACGCCAGAAAACGGACGCGCAACAGCTCAGTGAACCCAGAAGACTCCCGCCGACAAGGGGTTAGCAGTAATACTTGTGATGCGGACAGCGCTTCCGACCAGAGTGACTATGATTCCAATTCAGATGGTGCCGCTTCTCTGAGGGAGCCGAGGGTCTTCGATCTGCACAAGCGTACTCAACATGTTTTCGGCCAGCCCAGTAGGGATGACCCGGCAAACGGTCGCTTCAACGAAGATATCCTGCCTAGCGGCGAGGGCGTGGTGACGGATCACGATGACGACTTAACCTCCAACGACTCAACCCTCTCGAACGACGCTTATACCGTCAACGAAAATCGAAGTGGCAGTCGGGTCCCCAGCCCAGCCTCTAAACAACAGATAACGACTCCCTCTACTACCATCTCATCCACTGCTGGTGGGAGAAGCCGAATGACATCTAGTTCTATCAACTACAGCTACCGAAGCTCTCTCCGCAGATCGGCTAACTCCCCTGATCTGGTAGCTTCCAAGTCTTCTGAAATGGAGCGGTCACAGAGCACAGGTTATCATTTATCCAAGCGTGGCCGGTCAACGGGAACGTTGAGAAACCATTCCGCTACCCGCAGTCCTGCCCCTCAGTCGCCAGCTGCCACCGTGACAGGCTTCGGTGGTGCCAATTTGGTTGATTCGGTTAACGCTAATGAGGGCGATGATACCGAGGATGATGACAACAATTGTGAGGATGGCACCACTGGTACCGGCGAGCGGGTTTATTGCCTCTGCAAGAAAGTCTCCTTCGGGGAGATGATTGCTTGCGACAATAAGAGATGCCCTATCGAGTGGTTCCACTTCGGCTGTGTGGATATTCGTGTCCAGCCGAAAGGGAAGTGGTACTGTCCACAGTGTCGGGGGGAGACATCGAAGTGCAGGCGTGGTGATGCGTGATTTTCCACATACCCCAGTTACCTGCCTGGATTGACCCCCCTTCCAAAACAAGTCTTTGTATTTTAATTTTGACTTTACTTGAGTGAAAAAATGTAAATGTTCATGCAGATGTGTACACAAGGCTCACGCGTACAATTCCATTTGCTTTTGAACTCCCCGTCTCGCTTGTAGTAGTTTTTTTCGTGCTTCCTGGTACATTTCTGTAAAGTTTTAAACAAATGTTTATTTGAAAAGGATCTTACTTATCGCGGTCAGAGTGTCCAGTCGGTGGGAATCCACTCTAAAAGGAGTTATTCGGTTGGAAAAGGAGTGGTGACCTACGCAAACTTATCCACTATCAGTCTTCTAAGCAGAGGCGGTCTTTGTTTTTCCATGAATTCCCTGAAACACGCGGAAAACCACGTACAGATATTCCAAAAATTAATACACTGTGTTACCAGATGTTCGGATCGTCGAAACGTTTTTCGTTTTAACAGCTCGATCTAATATAAGAGGCTTAAGTAACTTCAATAACTCGTGTGTTCCGGCGACTGGCCGTCTGGAAGTACTCGATCAATAATGTTTATGCGCTATTTTCTGAATATGTCTCGTCGAGGTCCCTGAGGAGGACTGCACCACTCGTCAGGATTAGCCTATCAATCGCGCCCTAATTTATCGTTTCAGGTTGACCATTCGCCACACTGGTCGGACGCCGCATTGGCTGGTGAAGTCTAAAGACATGGGTGGAGCTGTCTTCTAGCACAAGTCTGTCCCTCTAGACTACGGCCTGCGTGGCTGGCTAGTCGACTGACTCGCCATGTCCACGGGTCAGCCATAAAGAGGTTGCATTCGAAGACGATTGTTAGAGACACGGTCGACCTTCAACACGAAACTGACTGCTGAGTTGGTCACGATGAATAACGCAACAAGTAGAAGTATGTCCAAAGCGTATCTCACCTCTGTCAAGCAGGCAACTATTTAAAAACTTTATGCCCCCCTAGAAAACGGTGGACTCAGGAACACTGAAAATTGGTCATTGAGGCAACAAACAGGAATTGCTACTGTGGAAAAGTGGATGTTTCGGCGAATTATGCACCGTAAACTATACGAGAAGAGCCCGAGGATAGAGAAAATTCCAACAACTCTTGTTGTTGGCAGCAACCCTCGTCTTTCTCCGTCATAAGTAACCGAAATGTGCCAAACTACCGTGGACTAAGTTGTTCAAAACGACTGAAGGCACACAAACGTCCAAGTTGGTGACAGGAAGCGTTGGTTGACCGCTGTGAAAACAGCAAGCAGAGCCTTAATTGCATTCGGTGTTTCTGATCTAGTACCCATGGAGCATCGGTCATATACGATTGAGGAGCTACCAACACAGTGATGCACTTAAAGCGCAATAGAGCTCTGAAGCAGGTTGATGCGCATCCATCCTATTCGGCTACTGTATGCATACCGGATAGCATGTGATCATGACACAACAGTCCGCCTGAGCGCCTTTTGACCGTTATACATTGCTTAGGTCCCTGAGATATCGCCAGTTTGAGAGGTCCCCCTGAGTGTTCTCTTACGAAGACTGGGTAGGGAGTGGGAATGATCCTCTGAGCGTCTGACTTTGATCAATCCTTAGTCAACGCACCAAAATCCTGCTCTAAGGTCGGTGTTAGATAGTTTTAATTATTTCCGGCATCCACAATTCTCGTCCTCGTAAACTTCGAGGTGTTCATAAATTCTGTTTAGACGACTTGCAGTTGCCTCTTCAAGGTGGGTGTCCGAACTTCGAATCTGAAGTTATGTTGCCCTAAGACGCTCCCGGGAATAAGGGAAGAATATTCGGACAGTCGGAAATTGTTATAGACAAAAGTATATAAGTCTGAAATGCCCATTTGCGGTTCATTAAGTACCACCGTTCAGTCATATTCCGACCTCGTGCACTGCTGCACACGAGGCCTGAACCGGGGTCATTGAGCACTTAAGTCTAACGCCCCCCCTCCCTACCTAGCAGGTCCACGCTGTATTGACTGCGATTGAGAATATAGACTCATTTGGGATGGCGTCCGTCGTTATATCCTGATTTCAAGATGGCATACGGGGAATTCTATCACGTTTTATAGGCGCAGAACCAGAGGAACGAGCAATCACTATTCGAGGTTTATCATCAACAAGAACAAGGGAAACCGAAATAGCCGTTAATGTTTTTTTTATTTTACTATTATCAGCCATTCGCACGGGTGCCAATGAACTTCACTACTCCCGGAGGTGAATCCTATGTTGAGCTCGTAACTGAGGACAGAAAGTTACTCCGATAATTCTTTTGTCTTGGGTTAGAATTGTTTCCTGACACTAGGTATTCGAGTGATAACCACTATTTTACTGACTTAGGTCACAGCAGATGGTGTTATGAGGCAGGACGACCGCTGTTAGCACATAAGCCGGTGCTCAGCTTACTTATTGTGATCCAACTTCGGTAGGTTTGCAAAAGGCCAGAGTTGTGCACATCATTTAACCCTTTAAACAAAGAACGGAGGTGACCCAGACAGTAAGGGGATTTGCGCGATGTAGACAAACCTACGTGACCGGTAGGACAAATGTCAGATCTGCTTTATGGACAAAGTTGGATGCAGATACACGAATTCCACCAGTACTACTGTGCAGATGAGGCCCTTGGTATCTGAACACAAAAATACATTTTAAAACTGGTCGTTTTTATTCGTCGCATCTGAAATTGGATAGCACTCAGCCCCCTATGACCCCATGAGATAGCCACGTTTGTCAGCCAGTTTTCCAGACAGCAGTTCACGTGATAAATTAGCAGTGTGATTGGTTCACACGACTCCCTTTTGCTGAGTGACGCATGTCGAAGAGCGCTTACTGCACAGTCTGAAGCGTCGACTCTGGCTGCAGGTCAAAACGGAAGACGATGCTTTGGGCGTTGGGTGGTGGTGGTGGTGAACGTGAAACGGACGAGGTCATTAATTAGTTCTTTAGTCAGGCGCTGAGCGGCCGTCTTCTCGGCTAGAGTTATTAATCGCAGCGCTCATACGTTGTATCAAAGTCGCTGACCGAGCTGCAGGTATGCTCTTTGTTAGCTTGAAGAACTAATCAGTTCATTAAGGGCAGGTCGTGGACGAGGGTTCGTAGTTAGGGCATTTTCACGCTGTACTGAATGAGTAGGGGTTAAAACAAGTAGATCAAAACATACCAGCATTGCTGAATCGCATAAAATCGCAGGAACAGGCTTCCAGCGCCGTCGGTACGGAATCCATACTTTGAGAGCTTAGATCCCTTCAAAAATTGAAAGTATGATTTATTATCGAGAATTCAAAAGTGTCCAAGGTCCTCAACGGAGCACCCAGTCGAATTGAATAGCCGTGGCTAGTATCGATGCCTGTAATAAACCCTTCGGAAAACGTTGGGCCTGTGAGATGGTACACAATATAAAAAATAGGGCCTTGCAAATTCACTGCGGCATCCCCAGATCGGCGTTCCACGGCTAAAGCGTGCTGGGCATATGCGTACGTTGTTGATAAGTTGTGATTAGGCTTCAGCATGTGAAATATTTGTCAATTATAGCGTATCCCTTGGTGCGTAGCTCACAGCGCAATCATCTTTCCGCTGGTCTCATGTGGCCAGAAGTTTAAATGAGTTGAAATACTGAGGCCACGGTTTTCTGTGGGGAGATTTGTACAGAATCTATAAGTTGTACTTCTCTCATTATGGAGACAAAGTAGACTTTTCTGAATCCTGGGACTGCTGAAAAACTTTGACAGAATGACCCCTCTTTGACTGCGAATCGTGCAATAGCCTGGAGTGGCCAGTTCTGTCTTATTAGCCGCCATCGGCCGGCCTTACCGAAACCGAGGTTTTGCCACACCAGACTCACGCATTATTTGGTCATCGGGCGTTAGTGAGTCTAATACTCTACCACTTGAGCCACAGGCTCGTCGTCCTGTCGGTTGAGATCGGAAATGTCAACTATTAGAACTGAGTCAACCAATCGGGTTACAGGGCATGATCGTCTCGTTGTACCTTGGGGCTTGATCCAAAGTCCTGTAGAGAGCTGCACAGCGGCTAACAGTATCGGCTGAAGAGGCTTACCGATCGCAACCGACAAGACAACGAACATGTGACTTAGTCGGTAGAGAGTCGAACTTAAACAATCGATCAGCAAGGAACACGGATTGAAGGCTCGGGTGAAACAAAACCTGGATATGGGTAAGGCTGGCTGACGACGACCAATAAGCCAAAAATGGCCATTCCAGTCTCCCTTGTCTTTGTCGATGGTCGTCTTCTGCCCATATTACGCGTCGCTGTGCGGCTGAGTGCGCGACTATACGTCAAGTCACAAAGTACAATAGGACGAGCATATTCTGTAACCCGATCGGCGAACGCATTCTCGGCATAATCTGAATTTTTCTGCGTGCATCGGAACATTTGTTCTCGGCCTTTAGAGACCTCATACCTACACACGGAGACTTTGACTCCAAGTGATACTAATTTCCACAGGAATGATTTTCTTTAGCATACGTTCAGGTGCTCAGCTTGACGCAACCTAGAATAATTCCACATTATAATGGGCCCCTTTATTGGGAATCCCAAAAATACGCTCCAAAAAGATATAGATCGGAGTACAAACTTCTGCTCCATGGTACTTCCCCACAGCGGAAAAAATGTATCCCCTAATTCTGGCTCATGTGGCAGACCCGTTCTGCATAAACTACCCAGTGGCCACTCGTGCCAAAGCCGTCCAGGCAACTGAAGCAATTTTTAATTTTCCTTCTCAACCATTTATCTTCAAACTTCCAGTCCTCAAGGTTTGATTAGGAACTGTACTATTATCTCCACTTATCTGAAAACATACAAATACAGAAGTCAAAAGAGCGAATTAATTCTTCGTCAGTCTACTACTTTTTATCGCTGGTCTAATAGACTGCGTGGACCGCCTCAGCACGGCCGTTAAAAATGGTGCTCGTTCCACGGATAAAGGATCACTTTAAGGCTGCTTTAAAGCTACTTACGATATGTCAGTTGCAACCTTTCCTAAGGAGCTTTCATCCTTCTGATATCTTGGGTGCTTGTCTACTCGTCAAATTTGTTCCGCAGGCCTGTAAAAGTTAGCACTTGCTCAATGATTTCCGAAAGTACTGTGACAAGTTCGGTTTCTCCCTCGCCCAGCTCTTAATCTGGCGTTTGGCTGATGCCCCATTTCCCATGTTTACCCATACTGCTCTCCACCTCTTTGATTCATAAAAGTGAACATATCTGCTGACATAAGTGTGCCCTTTCTTTCCTGTCCTCCATCGTTGGTCTGCATTAGTTTTCTCGTTCATTGTATTAATCACTAAAGCTGTTTAGCGTCCAAGCATTTAGCTGGCTGCCTTCTTTAGGACAATCCCCAGCCGTTCTGAAATCTCTTAGTCTGACTTGCTTTCCGCCATATTATCTGGTGGACTTCAAAATATCCTTCTAATTTGATCTTTATTCTTGGCCACCTCCTCCATTGACCCCACCTAACTGGAGTATTTCATTGGAAACCACGGCAACATCAGTTCAGCTAGGTGGACGCTGCACCATATAGGTCTTGGCTTACGTCTAATCTACATGGAGTTGTTTTAAAGTCGGTCGGAAAGCAATTTGTCGCTCAGGGTCTGGGATCATAGCTAATGTCTATGTCACCAGAGTGGCAGGTCATTTAACGTTCGCAAACACAGAGAAATCAAGTAAGTGGATCTTTCAGAAGTAAGGGAAAAAGTGAGGGTCAAGGGGACAGTGTGAGAGAGAGGGTGGGGTACGTTACCTGAAAGTCTGAGGGTATCATGGCGAAGGTTGCGTCCTCCAGCTGAGGGGTGCCACCCACAAAGAAGCGCCGTAGACGGCTAACTATTGACTGTCCGACAGGACGCCAGGCTGACACCTCCACAAGGTGGGTACCTATGGGGACAAACAGGCACTTGAAGCCACAGGGACGCCCCTGCCACGAATAAAGTGTCGGTAGCAAAGGTAGCGGCGTGTCGGAACAGTGCTTGTGATAAAATCTAAGTTTATGAATATTTTGAAACCCTAAAATTTTACCCTTTCTCGTACACGGAAACCTGACTTTTGTTGTAGTAATTAACCTAAAATATTCCCAGCATACCAGATCTACTTATTGCGTAATAATTACCGTTATCCTATTTCCGGACGTGTTTTAATGCAGATTTGGACGCTCATCTATCCATTTAAAGAAAATCTGAAGGCTTAAGCAGGTTTTGTCAAATCTAGCTCTCATTGAAAACTTTTGAAACTGTAGTTTTGGGATTGTAGTAGGGCGACCAATTTAGTGCCCACCAAACCACTGAGCCACATGACTTTGGACGTATGAAGGTCCCAAACATCAATAAACACGGTGTCACTCTTTCTTGACTGCATGGTTTGTGAGCGGAAAGTCTGGTTTTGTCCGCGCGGTTGGCAGGATACACAAGGATACAGCTTCTCGAAAAGAACAATTATGCCCAGGCGTCGTATAAAGCCCTGAAGTTTCTTTAATTTTTTCCCACCAAAGCGCTATTCAGGATGCGTTTTTTTCAATTGAACAGAAATCATCAAACATGATATTTGCCGTTAAAGCTGGTGAAATCATGCATTCTGCGTTTGCGGTTTTGCAAAAGGCTAGTAAGCCAATATTGTGCAGATTGAAATCAGTCATTATTGTTGCCCTGAATAACAGCGCATGCATGTCTGTCAAGTGCTGACTGGAAAATGAAACTCCTACTAAATTCCCGGATAGTCATCATTAACTGGAACCATTCAAGCACTCGCCAATAACGAAAGGAAGCATATTTATCATTTTTTTCTAAGTTTCATTAGAAAAGACTTATAACATTTCTTAACCCATCTATTAACGTCCTGGTCCATCAATTTGAACGGCTGTATCTTCCACTGTACCACCCACTTACCCAAAAATAGGAAATTACTCCTCCCCGTGAAGGGGTAATATTTGAAGGAATAAGTGAGGTTCAGGCTAAAAGCCTATAATTAAAAAATGAGCATTTGTGGAGTTATTCCGTGGAATTATCGATATCTTTTCTTTAAAAAGTGGGAAAACACGGCCTTTTATTAGTGAAGAACGTATGTTTTTAAACTTCACTAGCCTGCTAATAGGCATATTCGAATTTCGGGTTGGTCATTTTATTCCAGTTCAACTATTTAAGGACAGGCACGTTCCGCAACCTGATCGGTGAGCGTCCTCGTATCATAGTTAATATGCCAAGTCACAACAGACATGACGAGCCCCTGGATCAATAACTGGAGCTTTGGACTTACAAAAGCTTAGTAACCAAAAGAACCCGGGTGCGAATCCCAGGTGTTCCAAACTTGGGATTGGGCATGACTGACTGATTTCGATAAATAAGCCGAAAAAGACCACCACAGTATCTCTGGTTTTTGTCGATACTAACTTGTTTACATATATCCGGTTAGTAACCTAACTCATGAAATGTGTTGAAATTTACGACTGATTGCCAATCACTCGCCAACCGACACCATTTCACGAGTCCAATGTCTATGCTAATTAAGTACAAGTTTTAAAGAATTAAAAACATAGAAGAAACATTAAAGGCAGTGTTGCGTTGTTTAGAAATGCCGATTTATTTTAAAAAGCGCAATATTGCGAAAACGTCAGAAATGGCTCTAATGTAGTAAATCACATTTTTCGATGTATAAAATATATTTTCATAAGAAAAACGTAGTAAATATGAAAGTAGAAATAAAATAACGTCTAATAATAATGTTTGAGTGAAGTTTACATCTTAATATCGTTTAATAATTGGTGTGATTTCATATATGACGGTTTGTCAACTGCCTACATTCTGAGTGTAGATTCTAAAATAGTTTTCCAGGGTTTCGTGTTATCCTTGACTCTTTTCAGTTAAATGAGATGGGGTTCAACAAGCGAAACAGAATTTTGCTTGATTTCATCGATGGGGACGTCATAGGAACAAAAGTTTTCATAAGGTGACAGGCTATGAGGCCGGTCGGGGCCTAGTGAATTTAAATAGAACTGACAGGCGTGAGTGTGTTTTTAGAGAGAACTTTTCTTCCGTCAAATGATATACTTACATATGGTGCTATCATATCCCATATTTCAGCGCTTTAACCACACTTCCGATGCACTTGCTAGCTGAAATCCCCAAATCAAATGGTAATTGAAATTTCGGGGCAGATTTTAACTCACTTCATGTCTATTAGTAATAAAACACAAGTCTTTTCCCCGATGTATGCTGCAATTATCAGATGTATATGACTCGAATGGTCAATTATACTGTGTTCGATGGAAGTGAGTGGGTGGGAGCGCAAAGGAAATGGCAGTCAGGTGACCATCAGAAAACGAGAGAAGAAATTTACTTTTTTAGCAGACCTCAAATTCGCCTACTTCCGTTTATTTTAGTGTCATAGGCACTTGCGGGAAAATAATGAACAGATCGCGAAACTACTCTCTGACTTCAAACGGTGTCCTTTGGGCGGCTATTTAAGCTCGAAGAAGACGGTCTTATAAAAGCCGTGATGGTTAAAATGTCAGAAAAGCAAGCTCCCTTCACCTCTAATGTTATAGTAGGTCAAGGACAGTCGTCGTCAAGGATGTAAATAACTTTAAAATGCAACTGTGTTTATGTGATATTTTCGAACTGAAACAGCCTACTTGGAAGACGAATGAACCATGATCACTAGAAATTACCGGTGGCCATGACGGGAATATCAAATAGCAGAAAATGAGGGAAAACATCGATTAGTAGCCGTTGGGAATTTGCGCAATTTCGTAATATTTGATGTGATCTTAGTTTATTGCAGTGTTTATGCCCCTAGTTCCCGTCGACATAATGTTGGTTAAGACCACGACCAAAGTAAATAGCGGCTAAGAGCCCTATGCTCTCTCCTTAAAAAAACTTGGACATGAGTCTTAGACTGGGAAATTGGTGACAAGAACCTCATTCCAAAACTACCGCCACCCAAACTGTGTTGTATGGCTTAGGAACTACGGATGTCAGCGCAACAAGTCCAATTATACGCACTGACATGCAAGTGCAGTGAAGTAATCATATGTCCAATACATACAGTGCAAATATTACTGAAGATTCAGATGTGCTTCATTGATGCCTACCACTCCTCCTAAAAGTCTCCTAGGTAGTTACGGAAATGTTACGTGCAGTTGTCTGCTGCCCCTCGAGACAAAAGAAGAAAGGTTAAATAGTGCCAGAAAGGCACGTAGCCCGCGGCTGTCCGACCGACGTTGCCGA
The DNA here is from genome assembly GCA_902702965.1 of Spirometra erinaceieuropaei. Lineage (NCBI taxonomy): Eukaryota > Metazoa > Platyhelminthes > Cestoda > Diphyllobothriidea > Diphyllobothriidae > Spirometra > Spirometra erinaceieuropaei. The sequence goes on along the minus strand of CACRXP010000351.1, from coordinate 269,396 downwards.
CGATGTCCACCCCGTGCTCCACAGCAGGGATGATGACTTGCGCGTGAGTCCGTTTCAATGCATCTGCTGAAGTCTCTCCTCCCCTCCCCCACCTGTATCCGATGGCAAGACAGAGCCAAGAAGACTGGGGGCGGGAGAGGGCGCAGGTGGCTGGCATGGCGTAAACCCGCACTCAGGCGTACCAACACACCTCCTGGTCCACAAAGAACACTGACCAGGATTTTACACACCAAAAAGGGGGCGGCTCGGATCCAAACTGGCGCGGCGGATCCAAACTGGCGGGGCGTTCCTCCACACCCCCAGACGTTGACATTTGTTATGGGTGCGCATTCCCAATAACGCCTGCTAGACTCCGATCTAGCCCGTGGGTTGGTCCAGCTTGTCAACTGCGTGATTCGTTTTAGAATAAATGCTGTCACATACAGTCAGTATGAGAAGCAAAATATGTGCCTTGACAGTTGCCTACCTACCCTTTAAACTTTTAAGAAATTGTGGGAAATTAATAAGCGGAACACAGATTCCTAAATGGAAGAACTGTAAATAGGATTACTTTCAGAGCATCATAAAGGATTATTTTAATTATTCAGAAAGAACCACGGAGATGACTGTCAGGATTGGCATAAAGGCCCGCAAGTTTAGTCTGCAATGTAAAAACTTTAAAGATACGAGCGGCACCCAGACATTTGTTCCTACGAGGGCCGTTTGAATGGGCTTCATAGCCTGCGTCCGAAAGGCAAAGAGGCCAGTGTGCACTTTTTGTTCAACGAAAGTTAGGTTTTCTAAGGTTTACAACTGCTCTGTTTGATATAAAGAAGGATTAGAATCATAAGGGAAATGCAAAACCCGCCAGTGATTTGTGGAATTTACTCACTGACAGCAGAAATCAAGCTTTGCCCCGCTTTACTACTCGTGCCTAAATCGTGTGAAGAAATAAGTGCTATTTATATATTTATTAGAGAGACCCTAAAGTATTGTCGTATTTCAAAAAATGACGAGAAGAATGTTTGCCGGAAAGTGAGACCTTTTAACCCATTCGTATGATCACCACCATTATTAATCACTGTTTTCCATATCTAAACTAAGTTCTCAATACCTTCTTCGTAATAGGAAGTTTATTTTGATAAAAATAATTCCGAGAGCACCGTTTTGACATAATCGGTACTTCGCAAATTATTTCCACCCAGGAAAGGCTGCAGAGATCTGGACAAATGGTGATCAGTTGGCGCACAACGAAGTGAATAGGATGGAGGAACAAAAGTTCCTACCCCAAATATGGGATCTTGCTCTGTGTATTTCGTCTAGAGTGCAGCTTGGCATTGTTATGCTGTAGAGTGCCACCCATTTTATTGATTAGCGCCCGATGTTTATCGGCAACGGCTTGTTATAAACTTCCTAACTGTTGACAATGGAGGTCTGTTGTTGTGCTCTGCCCCTTTTACAGTAGTTAAAGTGAAATATATTTACAACAGTTCAATTAACGCAAAGAAAAACGCTGTTGGGGTATGAACCTAAATTTCGGCGTAGGAACTGATGTCTGACTGGTAAAAAGCCATTGATGCTCATGCTTGTTAATAACGCAAATAATCAATTTTTCATCTTTTGTGGCACTTTGTTAAAAAGATGGTTTTCTCTCCTATCTGCCTGGGAAAAAGTTGCAGATTGTGGAATGCTGAGCCCTGTTTTTTATCGAAAGTTGGTGTAGGACCGAAACTCCCTGTCCATCGACTTCCACTATCTATTGAAAGTGCTCATAAGCAGGAGGTCATGAAGGATTTATGTTTTTTGATTAGGTTCTAATGCTATAACGCAGAGCTGTCTCAACGGTTGCTTGCAAGAGGTTATTATCTAGTTCCACTGGCCTTCCTGGACGACGTTTACCGAAAAGGTCGAAATTTTGCGATGGAAATTTCACGAACCAAAGACAAATTGCGGACAGCTAAGGTATTCGGATAAACATCGCAAAGTGTTTTGGTAGCTGTTGTTGCGTTTTTTTTCACTTGCGCAATTCACATAGCATGCCATGAGGGACATGGTCGTTTCCGGATTTTATGTTTTATTGGTCCCAATTCAAAAGACAAATGCATATTTAAATTCAAAAAATAAGACACAAGTGTTAAGAAAATGTACATAGTTCAAATGGGACAGACACAAACACTTGCTAAATAACATTAAAGTTACGACTAAAAAAGCGACATTACTTGTCGTAGTTCTAACAGTGTGTCTAAATTGGTTATTTGAAATTCCAGCGCATAAAGCAAGTAACCGCCTATCGGTGCATTAGGCATAAACATTCCTACTTCACAGTCAAAATCCTATAATTACAAAGTTTTTGCGAGATGCCTTTACCACATGTTCAGTTACCGCTTATTCATAATTTCAACGGAGATCTTTGTGTTACTGATGGCAGTCAAGAAAAGGTATTTGAAGTTAACCACGACAGGCTAAATTCAACTAGGGACGGAGGTTGTTAACGAAACAGCCTAAATCCGTAAGGTGAAAAATGAAAACGGCTCACCTGAACACCTCGGTAATGCTGTGTACGCGTAGCCCTCTGTTCGACAACGTGTAAATATATCCATGGACAGGATCTCCATGAAAAGTGTAGGCCATTTTAGCGTCTTGTTTTCGTCTAATGGGCAGAAAGAAAACCGTTTCCAATATTGAAATTCTTAATTTTACTATGGCCCCTAGGTTCAAATTTCTAGGCGTAAAATATTACAAGCTCTGCAAAACAATAGTTCAAAAGGAGGAGAATAAACGATCCTTACTGGGAAAATTTACCATAATTTCGTAAAGCTATGCAAGTTTTTGGATGCATAGTTTCCGTATGAGACATTGAATACGTGGTTTATTTGTTCAAGATATGGAGGTTCTCTCGTTTTTGAGTATGGACAAAGGGAATTTAGTCATTCCAATAACTCCTTTATGCAAACGTTTGGACCAACCTTAAAGGCCTAGAACTCCACCTTCCAAAGAGATAGTCGGAAGTAAGTAATTGTTTTTGGGCTTCCATTAGAATGGTAATAAACGTTATTCCACTAGATATTTGGTCTCGTTATTCAGAGATTATGTACGGTAGTTGTCGTTTTCTTTGTGAAAAATCCAGACCATAATTGTTGTCACTTGCGGTTCACCACATAAGGCAAGTATGGAGACTGAAGCGTCAGTAAGCCATATGACCACCCGTTGAAAGTCAGGGGAGAGAAAAGCCCCTGGGATAACGACATTTTCCCACACTGCTAAGTCGGTTGCGTTATGTGCGTATGCTTAAGGCGCAGGCCGCATCATGGTAGACGTTAGAACTTTGTAATAAAAGCTTGATGCGAGAGCTATTTTGATTGATGATTTGATTGCAGCGGAGTGCTGCGTGTAAAGGCCCGACGTTGAGGGTGCCTGCACGATGGTTTAAACATATTGAAGGTTTTCTTATTTCACAGAAGTTCGAGCTTCATTTTGTTGGGATATGCGTCCCTATCAAATAAGCCCATACTTACATGGCGATTGTCTTGTAAACAGACGCTTTGGCATTACAGACATCCATGCTCTAACCGTTAGGTGGCATTCTTGACAAGAATAAGAAACATTAGTCAACGTGGAAATCCTAGCACCAGCAATACAGGCACATTGGTTTCTTCAATCGGCGGTCAATAACCATTGAGATAGTTACGCTGCTGATATGCCGTCCAGAAGTGTTATTGTCGTAAAGGACTTCTGCATTCGCACTCGTATAGGTATCGAGTAACTCGCAGTTGATTAAGGCAAAAGACATGCTCCATCGGAGCCTTTATATATACAAATAGCCAAAGATGCCTACTAAGGAGGAATTGATTCAAAACTTTGCCTGCCAACGACATCTTATAATAACCGTGGCTAATTTCCTGTTTTTGCATAGTTTGAATGCGGAATTAAGGATATATCGTCAAATTTAAAAGGGGAATTATAAGGGCAAACACCCCATCATCGAAATAATTTTTGTGCAGTCAAGTGAAAACAGAAATCGGAAAGCTGCCGAAAATGCGACTGCATCTAAGCACATGGATTTGCACGAAGGAGACAATGATTCAAAGTGACGAGCACTCACTTTTATCCGCATATACTTCCTCAGCAAACGCAATGTCAAATTCCAGCGGGAATGAAAAATAGGCAAACGCCCCCTAGCATAAGATAAAAAACCAGTTAATCTTTATGGGCAAAAATAGATGACTCGGTGCATATAAAAGAAAACGTTGGCTGATTGCGTAGTATTGAGTGTGTTTTTAAACAAATTACTGGCGAATAGATCAGGGTTGTCCTGCCAGGAGATATGCATTAAACATTTAAGTTGACAAGGTACAAGTCAAAGGTGAGAAAGCGCAACTGAAGATAAAGTAACACTAACTTGGGTAGTTTCAACAAATGACGCAAGTTGTGTACATCCCGAAAGCGCAGCTGACGAGGACGACTTCCAACCTTCAGGAAAGTTAGAAAGTTTAGAAATACCAGAAGGAAGCTCCAGGAAATATTGGACGCAAAGTTTGTCGTATTCAAATCCACGTGCACTGACTGGAAATTTTGTTTTAAGGTGATAGTTTACCGATTTCACCCCTTAAATAAATCCGCAGCCAACCGTCACACGGCTAAGATAATAGTAAAACGGAATTGGATCCGAACCGTTTCGAAATTAGTTCCCACAGCGGACAATAATCTGCCGACCCTCTGTCGGTTGTACTTAAGCAAAGTTTAGTCAGTGAATCGTAAAACCTCGAATAGGTTGAATTCTTCCTTCTGTTTTTCCGTATCAGACATATCATCGGAACAGTTTTCGAATGTATACTCAAAAACTGCTAAAAGATAGTTCGGTTTTCTATGTTAGGATCTTTGGGAACGGAATACCTTTTCCAGAATTATTAGTGATTTTATGTTTTTCATCAGCTTTTGTAAAATCCGGATTCACACGCAAAGCACCATGCTCATCCAGATCAATCGTACATAAAAGAAGTTCTTCTCGGCTATGCTTTTGGGCAGATGGTTTTTCGATGGAACCCCTCTCATTTAATTCAGCTAAGATACACATTCTTTTAATAATGCCACGTGGGAAGTGGTTGTTTATTCTTTGTGTAGTTGTAGGTCTGTAAATAACCGGATTTGCCGACGTCATCAACGGTTGATCACTAAAAGTTAAAGTTCAAGTAAAAATATCTTACGACATCGCACTTTCTAGTTCGGGGTTAATGGATAGATTAGTGACTAATGACGAGGCTAAATGACTTTGTTCTTTACTTCCCTAGGAAATAATTATTCAAAAAGTCGTGCCTGGAACGATTTCAATCCAGGGTCCTCGTTGATATAAGTGAACAGGGAAAAATAATTGCGAGTTTCCCTTTTTCTAAACGGTGTGCTTAATCTTTTTGAGTAATAATAACATACGCGATGTCCTTCACTCTGCGATGATAAAGTCGCTCCAATTCCGTCGTACAGTTTGAAAGCTCTGCATATTTTTCTTTTTCCAACTGCAAAATATGAAGAGCTTTAAACTTACCTCACTAAAAACTTTTTCCTGCCAATGAAACGTATACGTTTCTGTTGCGACTTCTGACTTTTTAGCAGACTGAAAAGCAGACTTTACCAAACCAAATGATATTCTGCAGTTTTTATAAAGGTTAAACCTCAGTACTTGAACTTAAAATATTCGGGATTGTCACATATCCTATAGTATGCGCTTTCGTGTGTCATATTTGCAAAAATTAAACTCGTGAGCACAAATCTCAGGCACGCCGGGGTTGCTATGTAAATATTTGCACCGGCCACTCAAGGTTAAATTTCTCAGGTTCGGTAGGTAAAGGGGGATTAGTAGACTTTAAGACTTGCTGGTGTATTAAATGGAAATTTCTTGTCATGTGAGCCACGTTCGACCATTACCTAGTTTAGCATTAACGGGTACCGTTCTGCAAAGATCCGCGGTGGTTTTACATCAGATATAAGCGTTGGAGAGCCTGGTAGACCTGCAGAAAGAACAGTGTAGATGTCAGCAGTAAACAGAGCGGAGCATGACTATTTATCTTAAAGCACAATTTGAGAGAAATAAATAAAAGGATGTTGCAGCTCATGAAGAAACCACAAAGCTAAATTACCAAGTGGGTTACTGACGTCATGCATGAATATGATCTGTCTGCATTGAGGTTCACTGAGATGTCAGACATATCTTCTTTGGGTGCCTCTAAAACGAGCCAGGCGGCAGATGCGTTGGACCAACATGAGAGAGGTCGGATTCCAACAGGCTTTATCGGGAACGCGCATCAATAACAAATGTCAACATTCGGGGTGCGGTGGCGGATCCAGCTTCAGGCTCATGCCGCGCCAGTTGGGATCCCTACCATCGCCATTAAGGTTGTTGGTCTAAATCCTGATCGTACATTTTTTGCGAACCTCGGGGGTGGTGGCACGCCTGGGTGCGCGCTTACGTTGTGCCAGCCCTCTCCCACTTCCGGTCATCTTGTTTATGTCATAACACCGGATCCAGTTTGGGGAAGAGAGAGTGCGGAAGATGCTACGTAAGACCACTACCACTGTAAGATAACGCAAAGGCAAGTCATTTTTTATGTTCTCACTCTGCCGAAGAGCATGCGGTCGATGTCGTCGACAACGACGATCGAACGGTTGGATAAGTAGGTCTGCATAAAAATCGCCACTGTCATGAATAATCCAGAACGCCATAGTCAAATCTGTACGCAAAATATATACATCAAAACGAGTAATAAAGTATATAATGCGGAACATCCAAGAACACACTGACCAACAAATCTGCATAACGCGATGATAAGTAGTGGCAGACGGACATAAAAAAAATACATAAAAACCGATGAAACCATGAAAAAATGGCAAAAAACGAATTAGTATTCGGCTGGATTAAAAAATGAACACGTAAAGTGTACAGCGCAGTAAATGCCGTAACCTTTATTGGATATCATATATTATGTATGCAGGAGCCTACCTTAAGTTTTCCCTATGTTCAGAGCGGAATGATAACGCTGAGGATGTCCTGGGATATAATTATTATGTTATATTATAATTATATGTGTATGTTCATGCAATTAATTTGAGATCTTGCAGTATTTTGTTAAACTGTGTTTGGGCGGACGTTACTTCATCGAGACCACTGTGCAAATACCTTTATTCATCTCATAAACGAAGTGTTCTAAATATACTTCAGTGTGTAATACCGCTCCCATAGTATGGACTTGAATGACCACTTTTTGGGTTTGGTGTTTGTGTTTTGCCGCATTTGCACGTGGGAGGTAGCCAAACCTGATTGCAGGTTTTTCAATTCTGAGGCTGGGCCAAATTGAGAAGAAGGGGTCTGTGGCCAATACGAAGGATATTCTTCATCCATTTGATGGAACTTTAATGTTGTACCGTAATCCATAAGGACCTTCGCTTTTCATACCAACTTTGTACTGGAGAGGGCGTCACTTTCGTGAGGGTATACAATGACTGATCTTTACAGTTTTTAACTCTTTTTCTTTGTCGTTACTTGCAGGTTAAACACGAACCCCCACATAGAGCTAATTTTCTCTGTATATATTATAGTTCGTAGTTTTAATTTTTGTTTACCTTCCAAATTACACCCTGCATGGCCTCATTCTTAAGTGTAACTTTTATCCTTACATTTTTATTTTGCCACCTATATAATCGTCATTTGTTTGTTTTTATGTAGGGAACGTTTTATTATCAGGCATCAATTTTAAAAATAAATAAATAAATTTTATTAAATGCGAGTTTACAGGCATTGTCAAGGGAAGCGATTAAACATAAATCCGACCAGCAGTGAAAAAAACTCCTGAGCTAAAGGGATAAAAATATAATTGATGGTGGTTTTTGTGGTTTGGAGGGCTCAGGAGAAAAAAACTGTCGGCGGTGGTAGAATATCGACCGTCAAGAAGGGGGGAGGTTGCACGGTATCGGAGATTATTGGACGTCAAATTCCTTTCATGAAGTTGGGGATAGCCAAAGTAGAGGCGTCGAGGAACGGCTGGTGAGACCGGCCATAGTGTTCAGAGACCACAAACGCCATCGCTACGGTACAGTCGGTCAGAGTTTTCAGCACCCAAAATTTGTGGGAGCTTTTCTGAATGCAAAAATCGAGTAATAGTTCTCTTAAATAAAGGATAATTTTGCAGAGTTTTCACATTCATGTGTAGTTTATTCCAAATAGCAATTGCGTTTACAGAAAAGAACCGACGATATTTAACAGTACGTGCCAGAGGCAGAAATAAGAAGACCTCACGGTGACTGTTACGTCGTGGGTGGATATGATGTCTTAAAGAGGTGAGTGGGTTAAATGTGTGATTATATAAGAGTTTAAATAGCAAAAATAGTACCTTTTGTAATCTACGGAACCATAAAGGATCGAGGCCTGTAAGCCGGCAACGTTCTTGGTAAGACAAATGTCGGTGTTCCGGGGTTAAAATTCTCTTAGTAAAAAAGTGTTGAACGGATTCTATTTTCTTCCGCTCAGTAGCACGCATGAGGCTAAATGAAAACGAACAGTATTCCAGACCAGGTCTAACGTACATGTTGAAAAGGGCGCATTCTAATGTCCCTAGTTTTAAAATTTCGGAGGATAAACCCGGTCGTGCTGCGTGCTTTAGAGACTATCAAGGCACAGTGCTCCGAGAGATTAAGACTCTTGGAGTATGAAACGCCCAAATCCTTTATAATCCCTGGCACATTTATTGCGTGACCTTCAATACTTAGTTGTGGTTGGCGGTCGTCGCCAACCACCATGACTGAGCACTTATGCCAAGAAAGAGAAAGGCGCCATGTGCGGCACCACTGGGCGAAAGCCTGTAGATCGCTCTTTAGGAGCTCAAGCACGATGTCATGATCTGCCGGCCTATATCGATATGCAACTTTAAGATCATCGGCATACATGAAAGGCTTACCATTCTGAAATAAATCGGGTACATCATTAACGAAAGGGCAAAATAAAAGCGGGCCGAGTACACTACCCTGGATGACTACACTCCTCACAAGTGTGGGCTTGGAGATGGTATTGGAAATCCTAACTCGTTGTGTGCGAGTGCCCAAATAAGAGGATATAAAATTCAAAAGTTTGCCACCTATTCCGAAAGATGACAATTTCAAGAGGAGAAGAGCATGGTCAACACGATCAAAAGCCTTAGTGAAATCGAAATATACTGTGTAAAGTGCAAAACCATGGTCCCTAGATTGGAGAACATAGTCAAAGAAGGAGAGTTGACAGGTGTCACAAGATCGAGCTTTGAGGAATCCATGCTGAGCACCACTCAGTAAGTTATTCGCTGTTAAGTGACACATCATCTTATCCTTGATCAATGTCTCTAAGATCTTCGAAACTGCAGGGAGGGTGTTTATTGGCCGAAAGTCATCAAATGATGTAGATTTGTCGTGCTTAGGAATGGGCAAAATGTGTGATTCCTTCCACAAGGTAGGGTAAGTTTCACATTCAAGAGCAAGATTAAATATCTTGCATAAGAGGGATGGGAAGATCGTGTTTGCATCGGCTTTTAAAATGCTTACAGGGACACCATCAGGGCCTGGACTATAAGATTGACGAAAACGCCCAATCGCAACAGTCACATCCCACAGAGTGAAAGTTATAGTTTCTAGAACTGCCCCGGTCAATGACTGGATGGTCGGAAGCGGAGTGGTCGAGTCTTCAATAAACGTTTTGGACAGGAAATCATTGAAGCTATCCGCGGTTAACTGGGCATCAACTATGAGATTTCCGAGATCATCTCGAAGGATGGGATACTGCGCCTTTCTCTGAGTTCGTATTTTTCTAGAGAAAAGTTTCGAGACATTTAACGAATGGTTTTCGGTAAACTGGACCTCTTCGGCTAGCTGTTTTTCTTCAGACAATCTCTTAGCTCGATCAAAAATATCACGAATCAAGGGCAGAACAGAAACATCGTTCTGCAGATGGAAACGACGATAAAGTCTGCGCAATCTGCGACGGAAGGTTAAGGGTAGGAAAACCCCATCCCCAACATTAATAATCTTCTTACGGGAGACAAAACGAGAAATAAGCGGATCCAAAATTTCGTACATATTTGCAGTGCAAACATTTACATCCGAACTAAGGAAGAAATCAGTCCAATCGTAGGAATTAAGGTGTGTTAACAATTCGGTTGAGCGAGTTGATTGGAAATTGCGGAAAAAGCTATACTTTGGGACGACGTTTTGTCAGCCTCGAATTCCAACGTTGAAACAAATATGTCATGGTCTGAGCCCCCCAGTGGGCCTAGGGATGACACCGACGATGGCATGCAGCCTCTACAGAAAATTAGGTCAAGTATGCTTGATCCTCGATAACCTGATTCCACATCCCAACATCCACAGCCTCAAGAAAGTCATCGAACCTTCTGGGGCCTGAAGGCGGAGACCAGCGGACTTCAGGGAGATTAAAGTCACCCGCAACCAATTGATACTTAAAGCTTGAGTCGACCGCAGCATGAAATGCTTGTGAGAGTAAACGATCAAAATTGTCGTTGGCGTTCGGAGGACGATAGACGCAGCCAACGAGTAAGGAGAACTTATTTTTTAGTGCAACCTGGAGCCACAGCTGCCTTCTACTGCTGAAAAGTGCGGGAGGTCCAACGGCAAACATGTAAGTGTTGGCTTAACGTAGACGCAGCTGCCCCCACCACGGCTATCTTGGCGATCATTTCGAATGCAATTGTAGCCTAGAAGAGAGAGTTCGGTGTCAGCTACTGAGGCTGATGCCCACGTCTCAGTTACTAAAACAATATCAGGACAATGGACGAACACCTGAGTCTGAAGCAAAGGCATCTTATTAAGCAAGGATCTGGCATTTAAAACAAAAATTTTGAAGGGAAAGGCTGTTAGTTTTTGAGGGAGGTGGGCTATATCGTCCAGTTCTGGGCTGCCCACGGAGCAAACGGTCCGGAAGCAACCATCCGGTTCTGCAAAAATATTTTGTGGCATCAAAAAATTCTGACGTGGCTAAAAAGGGGTAGGACTTGGGGGAGGGAATGACGGGCAGGTAAACTGGTAACTATTGTTAGCTAACTTATTTTCAGCTGGAAATCCGCTGGGCAGATACTGCAACTCATTCCCGCCGGAACGAAACTGAAGATCGGATGAGTTAACTGGTCCAGTATGGACATTAGCAGGACGAATACACTGATAAAACGGCCGTGATGGAAAAAGGTTAGGGGGTGGGGGATGCATTGTTTCCATTGGAATAAGAGGTCTATTAAACGGTGGGAAAATCGGCATATTCGGCCTAACTGCCTCGATATGAGGGCTGGGGGCAGTTGGGGACACGGTACGTTTTGAGTCGGGGTATTTGAGGCACTGTTCGCCGATTGTGGAGGAAAACATTTTATAATGGTGCCGGATGTATCGGGTGTCCGAGTGGTTGAGGCAGCAATTGGATTTGCCTTTAACATAGACACATGGTTAGGCTTACTAGGGGTTGCTGAGGGAGTCGATAGAGGCGTGTTTATACCAGGCGTGGTGGTGTGTTTAAAGAGGTCAGCATTAAAAGTAGTTGAATTCCCTACGGAATTGAGTATGCCGTGACTTGCAGATGCCGCAGGTGGTGTTGTAGAGGACTTATTCAGACTGACAGTAGGTGTCATTATCTTGATGTTGGTTTTTGCCGATTTTAGTTTATTCAGTCTTCGCTGCAGGAGTGTGAGGTCTGGCGAAACGGAGCAGCGCCATTTACGGCAGAAGTCTCTAGTCATCTCCCTACTCGACAAGATAAAATCGACTTCTATCATGGAGAAAAGGGTAACTAGTATCGGCGCATTACGACTAAGCGAGCGAAGTCGCTTAGCTTGTGCGACACTGAAACTCAAGCCACAACTTTGTAGGAACACATGCGCTCCCTCCATAGCAGATAAGTGGCTCGGAATGTTTCGCAGTACGAAATTATGCTTGCGCTTAATTCTTTCCTCAGTTTCCGAACTTATTACCCCAATAAGTTTAAAAGCTTGTTCAATTACTTTTTCAGAAGTGCTGTTTATGTCGCCATAAATCAACCGGTCGACTATTTCGCCGGCTGATGGCCTGATACGACTAGCAGAGGCGTATATTTGGACGACTGAAGGGTCGAGAGGTTCTACATGTACTAAAGGGATTTGTGAGTTAATCAGATCTGCAGACGGCGAAGAACATACGCTGGCACCTGCTATGTCTTCAGTCACGATTTTGGCACCCAGAGACGGTGGGGAGGCTGCAAGCTTTTGCCTTTTAGCACGTGCTCTGCGGGGCATTACAGACAAAAAAGTTTTTCGTTACAGAAGAAGGATCAAAACGTTTCCAACGTACGGAAAAGCGCACTGAATAGCAAGTATTACTGTTATTTAACTACAAAAACTAGAGAGCGGTAGTAGGGAAAGGATTCACTCAATTCAATTCAATTATTTTTATTAAAGACCCGTCGGGGTCCCATCAAAGCAAGTAAAAATAAATTTACATGCAAATTTTAGACGATGTAGGCAAACTCTGCACAAAGTGCAATGCATAGTTTTTGAGATTAGAAGTCCGTTAAGCAAAATGAAAACGACAAAAACGAGGGGTGAAAAAAAAACTCCAAAGCAAAATTTAAAAATGATTGCAGTAATTTAACAGGAGAAAAAAAACCCTCAGAAAAATAGCATCAGAAAAAAAGGGAGGACTGGCCTGCATGTGGCGGTACAAAATGGAATAAAGCCCGACATCAACATGGCCGAAATAGATGTCAGCTGTATATGGCATTGTGTAACGGATTTCATAAAATGGTACGTAGGCGGGTCGGTCAGGACTGGCCTGTATCGCCTTGAATAAGAAAAGTAAGTGCCGAAATTGAAAACCAGTCTCAAGCCGATAGGAACCCAGATGCGGTCAGTTTCATTCAACCGAGTCCATCCGAACATGGGGGGAGATGCGACCAGACTACTAGTATATGGCGAATATAGAAGGCTTTGACAAGACCGCCGATGGAGCGCATTCTGTAAGGGCATGATGACAACCAGTCTCGAGGCGACAAGAACCCAGATGCGGTCGGTTTCATTCAATCGAGTCCATCCGAACATGGGGGGAACATGGGGGGAAGGGAGATGCGACCAAACTACTAGTATATGGCGAATATAGAAGGCTTTGTCAAGATCGCCGATGGAGCGCATTCTGCAAGGGCACGATGACAACCAGTCTTGAGGCGAAAAGGACCCAGATGCGGTCTGTTACATTCATCAGAGTCCATCCGAGGATAGGGCAAATGAGACTTTTTTACAAAATACGACTATTTTGCCAGACTGTCAAAAAAATTGGGAAAAAATTTTACCTTATACAGAAAGGCGACTTTTAAAACGGACTCAAGTAAAAAACAGGCATTAATTACTTAAGAATATCCAGATAAATTCAGAGCTCCACTTATCTTTAAAATTGAGATGCGCGCCTTGACCTTGACCTTCGTTGTGGTATCACATCGTGTTTAGTGAAAATTCTTTTGTTAGGTCTACCGACACTGAAAGCACTTCGAAATTTTTCATCATACGCTGTCTTATCCTTAAATTTTTCGAAGAAGATAAATTTGCATAAATTAGTAATTCCCGAGCCTTATGCGTATAGTTATCATATTTATAATATTCCTACAAATCATATACGAATTTCCAGCAGTCACTATTTCAATAAGAACAGAACTTAAGTACGCCAGACAGTCGCCTGTTTTACTTTCTCCAATATAAATCCCAGCCAACCCTTCGTCGAGCGACCGACATCTCATGAATGCGTTTAGTATAGCTTCTCTCAACGCGAGACCAGTCGTGAAAAAATGGCTCAGCTGAGAGCTGCAGACTTCGAGTTTGACCCGGATGTTTTGTACATCACAGAGTCTCGGCTCACTCTCTAATTTCTGACTCAACACTCGTTATAGACAGTCCCAGCATTTGCCGAACAGACCGCGTTGAAAAACGTGGCGGTGTTTGTTCTTTTATTAGCCGACTCCCGTTATGCACTTGCCCTATGACATGAGCACTCATTCCTTTTCTGGAAACCTCTGTCTGGTTTCGACCATGCTTCCTCAAAATAGAAAAATCTTAATTAGATATCTATGGAATCCTTTTTTTACACCGACAATGGAAGCCACACCTATGAACCCTGAAAAAATCGCGGATATTAATTTCATGTCAAGATAATCGCAGGCGACTTCGTTAGGCAGAAATTGACTGGCACAAACATATTTGATCGCCTAAACTCTAGAGATTTCTGGATACTAATCGCTTCTCAGTCTGGCCTCGATTAAATCACTCATCGATCAGGAACGGTAGTATATTAGATTCAATTTTTATTAATGACATCAGCCCTTTATTAATAAAAGTGCATTATGACCTTTTTACAAGGGATCATGCATTAATTCATTATTGTCGCCCAGTTTCCTCTTTTTCAAGGCCAGCAGCAAAACGTTACTACCTTGGCTATGCCAGTGTTAACAAGGAATTGGTAAATAACTTCACAAGCCCCTTCGATTATCCCAGTATGCTTTTAAATAATGGTCCAGACATTTTCCACGATTAATTGCGGTGCGCGACAGGAGATCTTCTCGACTTCATTCTACTGAAAATGTCCCCCTGCTAGCAGGTGGCCCCTTGGGTGTGTTGGGCTGCAAGACGGCTGGTAAGGAGCATGCTCTCATGATTTAATGCGTGCCTCGTGAATTACAGAAAGGCAATATGTAGCATACAGAAATCTACTTTACCGCAAAAATAAGCTAATTGGTCGAAATTAATTCAGCATAATTCAGTTTATATGAGGGATAGAGGCAGAGCCTTGGAAAACCCTATTGACAGATAGACGTATGAAAAAAACATGCAGATATTTACATAGCAATTATGCCAGTCATTCATATCATGTAAATGTTTGACTATCAAGCATATGTTTATCTAGTCTTCTTTTGAAAGTCTCGACATTTTCCGCCAAGACAACGGAGTTCAGCAATTTGTTCCATCCCTCAACCAGTCGGTGAGAGAAGAATTTGGTCCGCAAATCCAGTCTGGCATGTTTCGTCTTCAATTTGTATGGGTGCCCTCGGAGATTTGTCGTCCGCGCCAGTTCGAAGAAGTCGTCAAACTGAAGAGCACAGTCTAGCCCTCGGACGATCCTGAAGGCCATGATCATGTGCCCTCTGTACTGTCTATAAGAAAGAGGAAATATTTTTAGCTTCTCCAGCCGTCTCTCATAAAGTAAACCACATAATCCGCCGACTAGCCTGGTCGCTCTACATTGTACGTTCTCCAGTATGGTGTAATCTTTTTTCGTCCATAGACACCATGCCTGGACACAATATTCCAACATTGGTCGAACGTATGCGCCAAATACTCGGCCGAAAAGTTCTTCATCAAAATTGACGAAGGATTTTCTAATCGCGCCTAGAATACTCATAGCTTTCTTTGATACCTTAGCGCAGTGAGACGATGGTTTGAGAGTTGACGTCATCCACACACCGAGATCTCTTTACTCGTTGATTGATTCGAGTTGGTGACCTCATATAAAGTACTGAGATTGAAATCTCAACGGCCTCCTGTTGCTCGAACGTAATCGGATAAGTTGGCATTTGTTACGATTGAGGCTAAGACACCACTCATCACATCATTTTTGCATGCGATTTAAATTTTCTTCTAATTTTACAGAATCTTCCGGCTTCTCTATTGATCGCCACAATTTGAGATCGTCGGCAAACATTACTCGCTCGCAGTTCAGACAGTCCAGGCAGTCGTTCACATATATTAGGAACAGAATTGGACCCAGAACGCTGCCCTGCGGAACGCCACTGTGCACGGATGCCCATTCCGATTTAGCGTTTTCGATACACACACGCTGAGATCTGCCCGTAAGAAAATCGGCTAGCCATTTCAAAAGATTTCCATTCACACCCACTTGACGTAGTTTACATATAAGTCGTCTGTGTGGAAGACTGTCAAAAGCCTTTTTAAAGTCGATGTACACGGCGTCGACTGATAATTAAACAATCAGTTCCGTATAGATTTATCGTTGAAGCCTATTCGAGTGATCTTTCCATCAATGATTAAAAATGGGACTTGTTTAATTGGATCGCGTAGGCAGCACTAGTCTGCTGACTAAGCTGCTTGCTGAATGTCGTTCGTCCTTTGACTGCCTTTTCATTTCGATCAGGTTTTGCAAGAGCCGTACGTAAAATCAAATCCTTTCGATATCTCTTATGTTTGCAACCTCTAGTAAATAGGGTACTCAAAGGCATACGCCTATTTCCCTCAATAAGTTGAATTGAACTGAACTAAAATTTTAATCGTTGTTTAGCTTTAAAGTTCTGGGGACCAATTCGGTTTAATAGCTGAATGGTAACCCTCCAGACAGTCTGCAAGTTTATGCTTCGCGTATACCTATTTTATATTACTTTTTGTCTTCCAAGAGAAGTAAGTACGAGGCGCAACTACTACAGATATCCACGGAGCACTGTATACAAGCACATTAAGCGGGATATGTAGGTATACTATGCCGCCGTTGATTAGCCTCGATGCTCCGTCCCATCTACAGCATATGGGGTAGCAGAAAATTCGACGGGAAAACAAATGCCTATGTTGAGTCCAGAAGCTTCTATGGGTAGGTTTTTGATGTATATAACCAAACCATGGGTAAAGCGTCAGCTGAGGGCACAGGGCGCACAAACCCAGTGGGAGGCAATTACTTTCTGGCGGATTTACAAGAATTTCGCCTTGGCGTGCAACTGCAACTCTACTTAACGAAGAATATTTTCAATATTCTACGGCCCTACCATCCAGACATACACAAGGACCCGCAGACGCTATTCCAAACACCCCGATCATGCATTTGCAAGCCCCTAAAGAGCGGGTGCCATGTCCATTAGGGCCTTGGCCGAGGTCTGCTAGACGAGATGCACCGTCGGCCGGCAACCAGGATTCCGGAAAAAAGCGCTCAATTGCACATTGACGGATTGAAGATTCTTAAGGGCTCCGGCCAAAGCCTGTGGCCTATACTTAGTCATGTTAGCCGTCCGGTTGTCGGCGTCCTTCCTGGTTCTGGCAAGTCTGACCCCTTGGAGGAATTTTTGAGGACTGAGTGTCTGAGCTGAAGAACCTCCTAACTAATGGGCTGCGTCTTCCATCAAAGGATGATCTTGTCAAGGTAGTCTTATAGAAGGTCACCCGTGACACGCCTGCGTGGTCTTACGTCAGACAGGTGAAAGTGCATGATGGCTATTAGGGATGCGACAGGCATGTTATTTCGTAATAGTAACAGCAAGTACTGTAGGTGTTGTCACGACGGCAGGCCCATAACCAACCGCATGATATTTCCAACGAATAGTGATCGTTTGCGAGGTGACAGGACATTCAGATTGCGATGTTGGGGGCTGCATCACAAGGGCAGATTAACGCCCTAGGATTTGCCTATTGATATGGCTGCCTCTTTTCCAATCAATTATATATACCTTGTCTGTTATTAATTTTGATCTCAAAAATACATATAGGCAGAGATGGAAAAGCAGATAACGAAGCCCCTCCAACACTATCTACGTCTGATGACACAGTATGCACGGCATTTACACTGCACACGGTCTTACATCATGTGAACTGCTTATCATGCAGTAGATGCCACAGGAGAGGTTGGGAGGATTAAAGTAAGCAGAGTTACGGTACTGAATGCGTGCTATGTATCTATCTAAGTGGTATATATTTTACACTGTCTTTCAGCATCTCCTATAATCTTGTGCACACAAACATATCGTAGACCGCGAAATATCCACACTTCCAACAAAGTATCCTCACATATTCCAAGGCTGCATGTAAAGCTTTGAGAACGGTACCCAAAATTGAATTTTTAAAATCAGAAACTGCATCTGCATTTAGTAATTTTTTGCTTTATTTGGTAATGATAATGGGAAAGGACTTTTTAAACCCTATTGATAAAATGTCAGTACGTTAGATGCGACTGTACATGAACAATGAAAATATTCGCTATTAAAGCAGCACTTTATTCATTTGAGTAGCATTGTTGCAAATAAAACTTTTTCGGTGCCGCGGAATACTTAGTTCCGATTCAGACTGTCGAGGGATAACAGGGGACACAAATAATCATCCAAGCGGTTCTTAAAGAGTTGCAGAGACGTCGCCTTCACGACTGAATGAGGAAGATCGTTCCATTTCTCCGCTACACTCTGCGTGAAAAATTCAGAAAGAAGATTCAGCCTGGACATTTTTGTCTGTAACTTCATCGAGTGACCACGAAGATTGGGTGAAAGGTGCCACCGAACCATATCCTCTAAACTAAGTCCATGCTCAAGATCATGTATTATCTTGTAAACGAGGATTAGATCACCTCTTTGCTGCCTGTAACACAGAGGGAATAAATTAAGGCAATTCAGTCTGTCTGTGTAGGAATGGCTTTTTAGACCGTTTACCAGCTTTGTTGCACGCCGTTGTACCCGTTCGAGACATGTTTGGTCCTTTACTAGCCATGGCCGCCATGCTTGTATGCCATATTCTAAGTGGGGCCGAACAACGTTGGCGTAAACTCTACCAAAAAGGTCTTGGTCAAATGTTACGAACGCACTTTTGGTTGCATGCAGCACCCCCATGGCGTCTTTTGCAGCCTTGTTGCACGGCAGTGTTGGTTTCAGGTTGTTCTGTTTCCAAACCCCGAGATCCTTCTATGAAGATTCCGCGGGGAGTCCTATATCATTCAGGTGATATGTCCTCAGGCTCCCACTTGAATGGCGGTTGGATGCAGATGAAGGACGGCACACTTCTACACATCGAAATCTAGAAGCCATTTCTTCGACCACGCTTGCATTCAGTGCAGATTGTTTTTAAGGGATCTCTGATCATTCGGACCCTTAATTACTTGCCAGAGCTTAACGTCGTCGACAAACATTATTTTGCCGCAGTCGAGTTCCTGAGGGTTGTCATTAACGTCAAGGATGAAGAGCAGAGGTCCCCGAACTGAGCCTTGAGGCGCACCACTGGTCACGCTCACCCAGTCTGACATATCATCTCCGATACACACACGTTGTTTCCGACCAACCAGAAATGCCCTTATCTAGTTCAGATCTCTCCGGATACCGATGGCGCTCAATTTATGAAGAAGTCGTTGGTGCAGAACAGTGTCAAATGCATTGTGTAAATCTATGCACACGGCATCAACCTCAAACCTTCTTCTAGAGCCCTGGTCCAGATCTCCAGACAAGCTAGCAGATTTGAGGGATAGGAACGTCCTCTCCGGAAGTCATGTTGAAAATCCTGCAAGATGGTATTTCCTTTAAAAAACTGTTGTATAGCGCTCTTTACTAGAACTTCCATCGTTTTGCATGAGAGGCAAGTTTAGCTAGTAGGCATAAAGCTGCTTGCTGCCATCCTGCTACCTCCCTTATGTAAGGTAACGAGGTTAGCTGTCTTCCACTGTGACGGCAGCCTTCCTGTTCTCACTGACAACTCCAAAAGAGTCGAAAGAGGCTTTGACAGCTCCGTTGATAGCTCCTTAAGTATAAGTCCGGGAATTCCGTCAGGTCCTGGAGACTTATCGCGTTTTATTTGACTGAGGACGCGTCCTTCTTCTTCGACGGAAAAGGCGACGGTTTCAATGACGGCAGTATCTTGGCCCATTTCAAACTCCCGATTGTCATCAGTAGAGTCCTTCGTAAGAACCGATTGAGAAAATTGAGACAGTACTTACATTTTCTATGGCCCTTCAACTACTAAGTTTCCGAGGCTATCCTTTAGACAGACAATTTCATCCCTATGTTTCCTCCTATTGCGGATGTACCCGTAAAACCTCTTGGGACATGAAATGGATTCTGCTATCAGTCTGCGCTCGAAAGAAGTTCCAGCGACCCATATTTGTTTGCGGCATTTATTTCGGTGATCCTTATATTCGACGAATGACCTTGGACCTCGAAGATGCAAATGCTTTTTCCACAGTCTCTGTTTCTTCTTCATGGTCTCTTTTGTCGTCGGATTGACCCACGGCGTCGCGCCCATGGTCTTGTTATTTTTTTTTCAATGAATATCAATGAGACGCTCTATAATCCTGCGAATTTACTGCCAAAATTCTTGTGAATCTTCCATGTTGACTAACCAGGTTCCCTTAAAAATAACACGTCTCGTTGCGTTAGAGTCACCCTTCCAAATATTTCCGCGCCTCTTGATTTTTGGTTGTCGGTTCGATAGGAGAGAGCACACACAGGTAAAAGCAATATGACTGCTGTCCTTCTCTATATATCGTTCCGAATTTTATGTGTTGAATGGGGAATTCAATCAGGGAGAGTTGCAGTAGCTTGTGGTCGAGTGACGTGGACGGGACATTTGTCAAGGGAGATTTCCAGTCTATTCCTGGAGCCCTAATGTCACCCAGGAGTAGTAAGTTCTCCTGCTTGCATTATAACTCCACTGCACCAAGTAATTCCATATCGGCGATTTCATTCGAGCTGGGAGGCCAATAGAAAACGCACAGGTTAAGTTTCAGTAATTGTTTTTGTTATGACCCGCCTGGTACGTGAAATCCCCTGGAGCGTGTATGCGTTCGACCCTGGTTCCCAATCAAGGCAGCAGACAAAGAACACACGGCTGGCCACGGAACGTGTATTAGCAAACACGTATCAACGAGTCCGTGCAAGTCACGTCTAGCTAAGGGTGACGCATATTTATCACACGCTAGCGTGGTTCGCCGGCACTCGGTCCAATGACCTTCGGGAAGAGGGGAGTAGCCAATGGGAAAGCGCCTGATTGCGATGACAGCGCGGTAGAGAGTGAGCAAACGCACGTGATCTCCATTGACTGGTTTGCTCTTGTTTTTGGGAGTGTAGGCACTCCCAACACCTCCCCTCCAAGTGGGTCAGTACCGCTTTTGGCGTGGATTGATCTGCATCGGCAGTGTTGATCGGCGCACGCGGTTGGTCC
Source organism: Spirometra erinaceieuropaei (assembly GCA_902702965.1). Classification (NCBI taxonomy): domain Eukaryota; kingdom Metazoa; phylum Platyhelminthes; class Cestoda; order Diphyllobothriidea; family Diphyllobothriidae; genus Spirometra; species Spirometra erinaceieuropaei. Next base: position 248,481 of record CACRXP010000351.1, on the reverse strand, counting down.
GGCGTCTTAGTTGTGGTTTGTTGTCTGGAGACCCGGGGGCAGTGACTGATACCGAAGGCGGTACATCCGAAGGAGGCGCAGCAGTGGGTTCAGGAACCGACCGATCTGCCGGAATGGCGAAGGTATCCAGTAGGATGTCAATGGGGAGTGACGGCGCCGGATCGATCCCAGTTGTGTTACTGCAATGTCGCCATCGGATCTGGTTGTGGTGACGAACCCAGATTTCACCACCAACGTCGACGTCAAACAACATACTGCCTCTGTGCGCTACCACGGTTGCTTCAATCCAGTCTGGGAACTCCACTCGATAATCACGGGCGAAGACAGGCGTTCCGATGGAGAGCTTGCTGCGAGAGACTGGAGAAGTCTGCGCGGGCTGCGCACCGGTAGGGACGAGGGCATGAAAAGTTGTACGCAGTTTTCGGCCCATCAACGCTTCGGCAGGAGAAACGCCACCAGGGGACGCCTTAGATAGCAGTATAAGTTTTACTACATCCCCCAAGACCGATCAGTCAGTACTAGAAAACGACTACCAAACAAGACACATAAACCAAAAGGCCTTACTAAGCACACCAACACAACCAAAACGCCGTAGGTATGTTGACATAACAAATAGAAGCCCAACAAACTCTAACCAAAAACAAACAAGCTTCTATAACCGCATCTCGACTCCCCAAAATCCACCTGCATGGCATACGAATAAGCCAAATCACTCTAGCATTGCAAACTCCTTACCACCTAATTACAACCCTTCAAATTACTTTGGCTTTTACACCTCCCCAACTGAAACTCCATTTAGGTACAATTACCACCTAGTTAACGCACCTCCCCATATGTACCCTCAGTCCATACACACTAGCCCATGCACTCACATTACGCCATACGCATCACCACATCCTCCGAGAATCACACACCTACCTCCGTTTAGTCCATCACTCACTCAAAGTACCCCCAGAAATCCTTTTTTTCACCAGAGCCCACCTCTTCCATATCCAACATCCTAAAGATAGCTCTTATAAATTCCAGATCGATTGTCAACAAAATATCCCAACTTAGAACTTTTGTTGAAATATATGACCCCGATGTAATTTGCATTACAGAAACATGGGCAAATGAGCTTATATCGAATGCTTCACTATATGTCCCAAATTATAATTTCTATCGACAGGACCGTGTTAATAAACGAGGCGGAGGTTGTCTTATCTACATCAAAACTACCATTGAGCAAAGTGGTATTGATGTCCCAACCGAAACCTTTTCTGGAGAAGCGTGTTTTGCCACAATAAAATCTCATGCCCAGGAAAACATATTAGTCGGATGCCTCTACTCCCCTCCAGAATGTAGTAGTGATGACACAAGCCTCAACCTCTTAATAAGCAATATAGCAAACATAAAAACTGAATATAAGATAATTACAGGCGACCTAAACCGCCCAGAAATAGACTGGGTCGAATTATCAGCACCTACCAGGCACGAAGAATTCTTGTCTTCAATTATCTTTAATAACTGGACACAGATAGTTGACAAACCCACCCGAGGAAACAATATACTAGACNCAGCCGATTGAAAAATACCGGAACATAGCACTAAAAATAATCAAATTTATAAAAGATAGCATCATTGATAAACATAGAACAGATAATGATATTCCTCTATTTTCCTCCCTTTCTCGTTTTCATTAGCTATGTCACCTGACACCAAATATCCCTTATAAAGCTAATAAAAATATACCCTTCGATAAAACCCTGCATATTAGTCGTGCGTATGTCTATATTAAAGCCATATTGTAACGTCCCGTGATCTGTACAGGGTTGTTTGAATGCCGTGACACTTTTGGCGCGCGGACCTAGGATGGAGATGGCGTAGCCGCATGTTGGTGAAGATGGCCGGTGTCCCTTCCACTATCTTCCGCCGATCCCCTCTCCCGCTCCGTATCGTGCCGTAACGTTCGTACCGCTGCCCTCACTACATCGGCAACTCCCTCGGCCCTTCCCTGCAGTTGCCCCCAGCGCTGCGCTCCCCACCGGTTGTCCAGCTGGCATGTCGGCCTCGCCTCCTCACCCAGACAGATCAACACAAGTCAGGATCTCCTCCTCGATATTCCGTTACGTGGTTGTGCGCTACCCTTGACGTCCTCGGCCGCTACATTGGTGGCAGCGGTGGGATGGAGAGGAGCACTCACCTTCTCCCCCCCCTCCCGAGCACCAACTCCAGCAGCACTGAGGACAGTGCTGCATCTCAGGAGGAGGCTATGTAACGCCCCTGGACTTGGACAGAGTTGTTTGAATGAGGTGACACTTTTCCGCGCGAGGACCTAGGGTGGAGATGGCGTAACCGCATGTTGGTGAAGACGGCCGGTGTCCCTTCCACTCTCTTCCGCCGATCCCCTCTCCCGCTCCGTATCGTATCGTAACGTTCGTACCGCTTCCCACACTACATCGGCAACCCCCTCGGCCCTTCCCTGCAGTTGCCCACAGCGCTGCGCTCCCCACCGGTTATTTAGCTGGCATGTCGGTATCGCCTCTTCACCCAGACAGGTTATTCTTCAGCTGTAACTAATCCCCCTGTATTGTTAACAGTTATTATACACATTTTCCTTGCTTGTCGCGTTATGCATTACACTATTCCCATTACTCCATCTGCCTTCTTCCCCGGTGTATGGATGAGCATCAAGAAGTGTTAACAGTTCCGTTCAGGGTCTAACCCGGCCAGGAGTTCTCATCTGCGTTTCCTCTCTCTGGTGTGTGCTACCCTTGACTTCCTCGGCCGAGGACGTCAAGGGTAGCGCACAACCACGTAACGGAATATCGAGGAGGAGATCCTGACTTGTGTTGATCTGTCTGGGTGAGGAGGCGAGGCCGACATGCCAGCTGGACAACCGGTGGGGAGCGCAGCGCTGGGGGCAACTGCAGGGAAGGGCCGAGGGAGTTGCCGATGTAGTGAGGGCAGCGGTACGAACGTTACGGCACGATACGGAGCGGGAGAGGGGATCGGCGGAAGATAGTGGAAGGGACACCGGCCATCTTCACCAACATGCGGCTACGCCATCTCCATCCTAGGTCCGCGCGCCAAAAGTGTCACGGCATTCAAACAACCCTGTACAGATCACGGGACGTTACAATATTAAACATACATAGAACTATATTAGGTCATAGTAAACAGTCGACCACTACTCCTATAATTTCACATTAAGAAGAACAATATGATACTTGATTCAATAGTATTTTGACAGTTTTGATTGTGACTTACCATTGAATGCTTCTTACTCCTGATATATATTCATCTTTTCCAGCTCTTAGTCCAGACAACGATGGTAAGCCTCCTGAAAAATACGTAGGAACTGTGCGACCGCCCCCTTACAGCTGGCCAGATAGACTGACAACCAGCAACTAGAGCAAACTGAAATTTACCCAGCAGGAAAATAATTTCAAGGTCAGGCCGATATCAAAGTTCTTCAATTGCCATGAAGGACATATTATTCATGCCCCCGAAAACTACCAAACTGCAAACTTCAATTTTTATATTGTACATATCGTTATTTTTTTGAAAATTTTGTTATTATTTTCCCTTAGAACTGAGGTTTTTTTTAACTTAAAACAAACTCTCAATTCGCGCTCTTTTGGCTAACCAGACACCCGAAGCAAATGAAATCAAAGTGCAGTTGAAATTGACGAGTTTGTTTTAGGTTTTTTTCCTGAGTTCAAAGGGGACTGACAGTGCCCAAGGGGCGCTACAATAAACCTATTCTATTCTATTCTGTTCGGTGTTGTCCTGTAGGAAAACAGGAATGCCTGGACTATCTCGTCCGTGGTCCCCTCCCCACGAGCTTTCAAGAGGGCTCTCTTAAACGTGTCGACAAAACGCTCCGCCTGACCGTTAGACTGAGGATGGTAGGGCGGGGAGCGAAGATGCTGGATGTTGTGCTGGCGGCAGAAATCCTCAAACAACGACGAAGTAAACTGAGAGCCATTATCTGAAACCAGGACTTCCGGTAAGCCATGTTGGCTAAAGATGCGTCGTAGGAAGGCGATAGTAGCAGATGCGGTCGCTGGATTCAGCGGAGCAATCTCAGGCCACTTCGAGTAGGTGTCAACCAAGATTAGGTAGGAGACTCCGTTAAGTGGGCCAGCGAAGTCGATGTGCACGCGTGACCAAGGCCTCTCTGGTGGTTCCCAGGGTACTGGCGGTTGACGAGGCGGCATCATGGCCGCTTGCTGACATCGAGAACAGCGTCGAACCAGGTCGTCGATGTCGCCGTCGATACCCGGCCAGTAGGCAAAACTGCGAGCAATAGACTTCATTCGGCTGGTACCAGGATGAGCCGCATGGAACTGGCGTAGTACAGTGGGTCGGAGGGAAGATGGGATCACCACACGGTCTGCAAACATGAGGCAGGAGTCAACCACAGATAGCGATGCTCGGCGGAGGAAGAGCTGACGAAGATCACCAGCGAGAGCAGTGGCTGGCCAGCAGGTCTGCACGTAGGTGATGGCCTGGCGGAGGACAGGATCCTGTTCAGTAGCACGTCGGATGTCCGCGGCAGTGACAGGAATACCTCGTATGGCGTCTGATAGCTGACGGCGCACATCGTCCTCAATCGAAATAGCTGCAATCACGGTATCTTCCTCCGGTTCCTGCTGATTGCTGATGAGGCGAGAAAGGGCGTCAGCCTGACCAAAGTCTGTAGTACGACAGTAGCGAATGTCGAAATCGTAGCCAAGAAGGATGATTGCCCATCGCTGAAGTCGGCTGGCTGAGTAGACGGGAATGCCCTTCTTCGAACCGAAGATTGACAGCAATGGTTTGTGATCCGTCAACAACGTGAAGTGGCGACCGTACAATAGTTTGTGAAATTTCTTGACAGCAAACACGAGGGCTAGAGCCTCTTTCTCTATTTGCCCATAGTTCTTCTCCGCAGGGGTTAGCGTGCGAGATGCATGCATGATCGCCTTTTCAGACCCATCAGGAAAAGTATGTGAGATGACGGCACCAACTCCGTGGTTGGAAGCATCTGCAGCAACAACGATCGGCAGCGTCGGGTCGTAGTGCGTGAGCAGCAGATCTGAACTCAGCATCGACTTTAGCTGGGCGAAGGCCTTTTCACAGTCGGGGGACCAGCACCAGGAAGCATCTTTCTGCAACAGACGGTTGAGTGGGGCCCGTACGTCATGCAGAGACGGTAGGAAGGCGCTATAGTAGCTGATCAGGCCAAGGAACGAACGAAGTTGCGATACATTCTTGGGGGCAGGCATCCGTTGAATGGCCCGAATGTTTTCAGGATCTGGATGGCGACCATTGGCGTCAAAAACGAATCCAAGGTACTTGATGGAGTCGAGGAAGAATTGGCACTTCTCGGCCCGTAGGCGAAAGCCATATTCCTGCACGCGTTCGAGTACTGCGCACACTCGGTCTTGCAGCTCGGCAGGGGAGCGACCCACGATGATGATGTCGTCCAGGTACCCAGCTGTGCCAGGGATGCCGGAGAGCATTGCGTTCATCGTTTGTTGAAATAGGGCCGGGGCGGTCTTGACACCAAAGGGCAGCCTTGTGTATTGGAACAGACCGCGGTGGGTATTGATGGTCAACAATTCGCGCGACTCTGGGGCGACCTCGATCTGCAGATACGCATCAGCGAGATCCAACTTGGCAAAGCAAGTGCCACCATTTAGCAGGGTGAAAAGATCAGCCGGAACCGGTAATGGATAACAGTTCGGCGTCAGTGCGGCATTGAGACCGGTGGAGAAGTCAGCACAAATGCGCACCGAGCCATTGGGCTTCTTAACCACAACGATTGGAGCGGCCCAGGCGGAGTAGGATACAGGAACCAGAACTCCCAGTTCCTCTAGACGTTTCAGTTCAGCCTCGACAAGTGGTAGGGCTGCATATGGGACTGGTCGCTTTGGACGGAAGACTGGTTGACTTCCAGGAGACAGATGTAGCACGGCTTGAGTGTATGTGCAACGACCCAGGCCGTCTTGGAACACTGGAGCAAACCGTTGGAGAATGTCCTTGGCTTGGTCTGCAAGCACAGCGGGAATCTGCACCTGACTGCAAACAATGCGGAGCGGCGTATCGGCCAACCCAAGTTGTTCAATCCAGTCGAGACCAAGTAGGTTTAGATCAGACTTGGTGATGTAGCAGATCGCAGTGATGCTGGTACCGCGGAACGACATACAGCATTGCAGCTGCCCAATTAGCTGTACGAGACCACCGCACGCGCTTGTGGCGGACTGAGAAGTTTGCTGCATCGTTGGGCTGCCAAGGGACTGCCAGAGTCTCTCAGAGATGATGGTGATATCTGAGGCAGTGTCCAGCTGTAGACGAACTGCATGGCCATTGAGCAAGACATCAACAAATTTTCTACGACCAGACGCATTGAGCTGGAAAGCGGCCAAAAGACTGATAGAATTACCCACGGACTGGGGTTTGGGCTTGCGTTTTGACCGGAAACGGTGCCTGGAATTAGGAGTGGCGGGGGCTGGCTTGCCCCCAGAAGCTGGTAATGATTTGCAGAACCCATCACGGTGTCCCACCTGATTACAGCTTTGGCAGCGATGCTGGCGGAAAGTGCAATCCCGGTGGTAATGCCACGCGCCACAATGCCGACAAGGAGATGGCGGAGATCTCGACTTGGACACTTGCTTGGGTCGTGTAACAGGATGCGATTTGGTCGATGTGACCGTATGGACTGAGAAAGATGAGGCCGGGTTCTGAATCATTGCAGAGTCGTGCTTGAGATTGATCAGCGTTTGGCACTCTGCTGCCAGCTCTTGGAGTGTGGTAGAGTTGTTCTGCTGCACTTTGGACAGGAGACGTGTCCGGATATCAGCATTCATGGGGGACTGGAGGCCGCAGATAAATATAAGGCATTTAAACTGGTCTTCAGTGAGAGAACCGAGTTGGAAACGCCCACACTCACGATTAACAATGCCCGCGTACGTGATGAAATCATCGGAATCTCGTTTGCACAGTTGCAAGCACTGAAATCGAGTGTTGAAGAGGGATGATTGCTCACCAAAAATCTGCGACAACGTCTGAACCGTGTCCTTGAAAGCGACTTCCCGGGGATTCTTGGGAAGGATGAAGTTTGCATAACGCTCGTGTTCAGCCGGACCCAGTTTGCGAAGTAGAAGTCGGACCTTCCATGCATCGTCCTGGGCAGCCAGATCGACAGAGAACAAGTCCTCGTATCGCTTGTACCAGGAATCAAGGGTGATATGGGCCTGCGGGTCATACAAGAATTCGGTGATGCTGCCGGCAATGTGATCAACAGATTGTGAACCACCAGCCGCGCTTGATTGGCCCATAGATGAATTGGATAGCTTGACGGTCAGAGCCTCCATCAGCTTCAGCTGCTGCTGCAACATCTGCTTCAAGTCTGCGTACTCGTCAGCCATCGTAGTTGAGAAACTGCGTCGCCAATTTGTTATGACCCACCTGGTACGTGAAATCCCCTGGAGCGTGTATGCGTTCGACCCTGGTTCCCAATCAAGGCAGCAGACAAAGAACACTCGGCTGGCCACGGAACGTGTATTAGCAAACACGTATCAACGAGTCCATGCAAGTCACTTCTAGCTAAGGGTGACGCATATTTATCACACGCTAGCGTGGTTCGCCGGTACTCGGTCCAATGACCTTCGGGAAGAGGGGAGTAGCCAATGGGAAAGCGCCTGATTGCGATGACAGCGCGGTAGAGAGTGAGCAAACGCACGTGATCTCCATTGACTGGTTTGCTCTTGTTTTTGGGAGTGTAGGCACTCCCAACAGTTTTATACATATCTTGCATGAAATTCTTTAAAAATTTCGCAGTGCCACATCGGATATTTCTCGCTGACAGCACGAAATTTCATTTGATACATAAATCGCTGTGCCTCCTCCTCTACGTTGAAATCTGTCACAACGGAACACTTGGTGGCCTCCAATACCGACTTCGCTACTATTGATTTCCTCAGTCAGCGATGTTTCTGCCAAGACAATTATGTGTTGATTCCTTTCATAGACTAGGAATCTGAGTTCATCTAGCTTGTCGAAGAGACTCTGCCACTTAGTGTAGTAGACTTCTAGACAGCGACGACTAATGCTCACAGCCTTACGAATTGGCACCTTTTCATTAGTTAAGCTGTCAGAATGGCGGACTTCGGCCAGAGGAATGTCCTTTGACCTCAATTATTTGTCCGTTCTTGATTTGTAGGTGTTTTTCACCGCTGCTTCTCCGCTTTTCCAGCTCCGGTATCAGCTCTCTCATTTTCAATCGCTCTTTTTGCTCGTAATCGGGCTGAAATAACTTCGGGATGCTGGCCCCGCAGAAAAGATTTTCTCTGTAACAGGAGTTATGTCTGTGCTCAAGTCTCAGAAATCACTTTTCGGGGTCGGGGCCGGAAATTTGAAGCAGGTGCTGACTAAGTTTTCCCTATTCTGAATGCTTTGAGAGCATTTAGTGACACGCCGTCTCTTAACAGAGCTTTCGCATAAACTTGGAGAAGGTCTAAGTCGTGTTTGACTCTCTCGCTTGGAGTTGTTGTCGTTGATTCTGGGATTCCGACTACGACTACGGCGGTATTTAGCTTATAGGTAGGCCTAATCAGTGGGAAACACGGTTGAGGAGAGGAACAGGTTAATGCAGCAGAACTCAGCTTCACCACCAATGATTTTGCGCAGTTGGACGCACCTCATGGGACACTGTTGGCCTCGCCTTTTGAGAGCTCGAATTATCTAACCACGAAGGAAATTATCAGCATGCTGCATAAGTTGCGTTATTTACTTCACTTGTGCTTAAAATCGCCAAAGGTGTTTACGCAGCATACAATAAATTTTCAGTCACAATGAAAGGAAATTCCATACGAATATAGCCGGGAAAGATAAATAGACTTTGAGACATGCAGGATCACAAGCATAGATCGGTTATTTGGTCAGAAGACAAACCATACGTTGATGCCGCTTCGGAGTGTGACGACCGCTTATATCGGCACCAACAATGCTACAGTAGCGTAGACAATAACTGGCTATTCTTTGTATGCTGCCCGATTTAGTCCGAAGAGAAGAACATTCCACTTCAAGCCAGCCGCGGACGTGTCATGGGGTCCAGAGCTGGGCTACCGCTCTAGGCTGCCTTTACCTGGTTGGTCTCCTGAGGGAAGATGGCTGCTGTGAACGGTGTCGATAATAAGCTCTTGCATTTAAGGCTATACACTAAAATAACGGCGACAAATGTTGACCGTAGTTATTTCTTGCGAGAATACAATTTCGAGATTAGGGTTGTGAAGGGCCGAAAATTTAAACAAAAATATTCACTCTTCTCCCTATAAAAATGACAAAACGCTATCGAAATGTTGTTATAAATGTTAAAACTTGCGTGGGTCGGAAAAGAGCGAGCTAGAAGATGCCCCTACTCTGTCCGAATTCAGACCATCATCTACTGAGAAAAGTGGAAGAAGAGCAAAATACGTCTTGGGAATTTAATGACGACCGTGGCTAACCGTCCACGCGACCTCCTAGTCTGCAAACCGACAAGCCCAGACTGAGGTAGCACTTTAATTACACCGATCTTAGAAAGTGGCGACAGATCTCTGGGTGAGAAATACCGTGACATTGCTGATAACTTTTTTCCATCGTCTTCCATAATCTTTTCTGCTTGTTTAGCAAAACCAAGGCGAAGCTTCAGCGCTGCTTGAGTCGGGTGGTAATACGTAGGCCGGTATTCCTTGCATCAGTGAATCCACAAATATCGCCACTGGAACTTGCAGCGCACTCTCGACTGTTTCGTTTATTTTCGTCTGCGCCCAGTTACGGGCATTGGGATTTTCAGGGAGAAGGATGTTGCACGACGGTTGTGACCAAGATTGCTATGAATGGTTCAAGCCTACGATTATAAGATGATAGCCGGAGCTCAAACGGATGGTGACGAGAGTAGCTTTTTTAAGCGTTATCTAGGGCGTCCATCAGGACCATAACTCTCGTGGGCACTGAGAAATTACGCAATAGCTTGGATTTTTTTAATACAAACTGGCTGACCTCGTGGGTGTGATATGGGGTAATGAACACCAGTTACTACGCCGCTAGGGAAGTAAATAATAATAATTTTTATTCAAGACCCGTGGGAGTCTTATCTGATCCCAGTGGATCCATTTTTTTCATTACATCCGCCAGTTACGTACGCCCCATCGACTGTCATTCGTTGGCGCAGTTACGTTTAATCACTGTCGGAAGACTGTCTGGTTCAGTCGTTATCAGGACCAGCACGTGCGTAAGACGCACGAGGCTTCAACGAAGTGTCCGTTCGATCACTGCACGGAGGCTCATCTTTAATTGTCTCGAATCATCTTTGCCATTGGAGAGCTGGAGGAGTGGGAAGAGACAAGTAGAGAGGAAAAGGTCAGCGTTGCGGAGTTTTCCTACCGATAGTTCGTTCCTCGAAGCTGACAGTGATATTTGATGTTGTTCATTCGTGACTTGCATGCGAGCGAGGGCAACTTACTCAACACTGACCTGACTCTGTCTTCCCATTCCCATGTTTTGGTCGCAAGACTAGGATAAGACGACAGAAGACGGGTTTGAACGTAATGGTTTCCCTGACAGAAGCTTCTTATTGATGCAAGTCACAACATGTGTGCCCCCCACATTAGCGGACCAGACTTCATTCACCAACCATCTACCGTTATTTACTTTCGTCTGTCAGTCAAAGAACTTACCGCGTGAAGGCTGTTCAGATCAACACAACTTTGTGAAGCCAGCGGTGAAGTATGGTAAGCTTAAGATAGTAATATATAGACAAGTTAACCAAGTGACATTCTGCCGATAGCAGGCAGCCCAATCCATTCTTTATGCTGAATACTGGAGAGGGGGAGCTTCAGAAAGGGTCTGTCTGCTGTGTGGTGTGGTCAAACTAAGGCTTTTATACTGCCTTTATCCGGTAACGACTTTTTGCCTTTTGTTTTCCGTCAAACCTTATTGTGCTAATATATAAAGGCAGAAATGTTATTACCAACAAAGACAAGGGAGACTAGAGTGGCCAGTTCCGGCTTATAAGTCGTCGTCAGTCACTCATAACCAACTCCGGAGTGTGGAACACCTGGGGCTCGAACTAGCGACCTGTTAGTTGAATGTCCAACGCCTCTAACCACTGGGCAACGGACCCATTGTCCTGTCGGTTTCAATCGGGAATGTACAGTAATAGAGGGGCGCTTACTGATCGCTCTTACGGAACTCACTCGCTCCGTTTTACCATTTTTGGCTAATAAGCCAGAAGTGGCCATTTCAATCTCTCTTGTCTTTGTCTGTAATAACATTCCACCCATATCATGCGCCGCTGGGCGGCCGACTCCGCTGGCCGACAATGGTGTCCACCTTTATCTATGGATTTCCATCGTGACCTTTTTGCAGGTGATCGTTCATTAATTCCTTGTCGTCTTTCAGTTGACACTTCCGCAAAGCCAACAGTAAAATGTAGCTTTTTGACTATGCTTACATTAACAAGGAATTAGTAAACAACTTTACAAGCATTCCCGATTGGCACAGCATTTTTTCAGATAATAATCAAAAATTTTTCTACGATTTATTACAGTGCGTAGCAGCAGGCCTTCTTGATCTCAGCCCACCCAGAACGTTAAATAGAGAGCCACTTAATCCACTGTCATACAATTTCTTAAAAACAGACTTTTAAAGCTACAGAAGCAGTCTAAAGATTCTTCCGCAAGCTCATTATCAGTTCATCTAAGAAATGCTGAAATATTTGAATTAGCTTCGAAAATTTGGCTCGCGCGAGACGAGCATAGAGAGGTTTTAGGTATTAGCGGTGCGAATCCTTCTAGATCTGTTGCTCAGATCTTCCGTCAAGGATGATCAGCAAAGTCCCACCAAGTCTCTCTGCCTTCCCCTAGTTCCAACGAGACCTTCCTTACAGAGGAGTCAGGAAAAGCAGAATTATTATATCCATTCTTTGCCAAACATTTTGCCATTGAGACCGACACAATCTCTTCAATTCCTCCGTCGTCTGATGCTTCTCTCACAACCATTAATTTTGCTCTTGCAAATACTTAGTAGCTGATGGGCCAGCTTGCTAATTTGCATTCAGTAGGAGCTGGCAACATCCCGAACTCTCTTATAAAACAGTTAAGAGATTTTCCTCCTCTGCTTAGCAAACTCTTTTCAGTATTTCTCAAAAAGGATTTTTTCCTCTTTAACAGACAAGTGACTCGGAATGTTTCACAGTACAAAATTATGCCTGCGTTTTATTCTCTTCCCGGTTCAGAACTTATTATTCCAATAATTTTAAAAGCGTGCTCAATTACTTTTTCAGAAGTTTTGCTTATGTTACCATACAACGACTGACGGAGTATTTCGTCGACTAATATTCTGCTATGACTAACAGAGGCGTAGGTTTGGACGATTGAGGGGGTTATGAGGTTTTACTTGGACTAAAGGGGCTTTTGAATTAACTATATCCACAGAAGGCAACGAAAACTTGCTGGTGCCTGCTGCGTCTCCGGCCAATATTATAGCACTCAGAGACGGTAGGGAGGCCACAAGCTTCCGTCGTTCGCTTGTTCATGTATGTCTGTTTGCGTTTGTCCTTGTTGAACTCTAAACGCCGTTCTGTTCAATTTACCTGCTCACCTATCATATTTCAGCAGCCAGTTAGCTTAGAGAGGGAGGGAAAAGCTCTGCATCTCGTCTTTCTACCCTCCCCAACTCTTACCTTCTTAAAGCTTACAACGATGTCGCAGGCAGTCCCGAACTAACTCGGGTCGCCTTCCCGCTAGACAAAGTTCATGACCCATAGTGGAGTTTGGCAGTCTCCTAGGACAACTGAGCAGCCCTATTTAGGGAGAGCACTGCTCACCCCGCGAGGGGAAAGAGGCTAGAAAAGATGCTCTAAACAAATGCTGAGGAACCACTCCATCTGCAGGCTGATCGTGGCCTCAAACACAAAACTCACGGTCGAAACAATCAAACCAGAAACAACACACTCTCTATTTCCCCTCTCCACCGACGTCCTGCTAGCCAGACTGGTAGCGCGGGTCCGCTTACTCTGGCAGCCCAGAATGTTCGTTCTCTGTTAGACAATATGAGGAACAATCGACCGGAACGGAGGACGGTGCTAGTGGCTCGGGAACTGGTACGCTACAAAGTGGACATCGCTAACTTCAGTGGGCCTAGGTCTGCGAACAAGGCCAAATGGAGGAGGTGGGTGCCGGTTACACCTTCTACTGGAGCGGTCGTCCGAAGGCAGAGCGACACGACTCGGGTCTCGCCTTCGACATCCGGGACGACGTCGTGGGACAAGTATCCTGTCTACTGCAGTGCATGAATAATCGCCCCATGAGCCCCTGCCTGCCTGTCCAGGGAGGCAAATTCGTAACCACCGTCACTGTCTACGCTCCCGCGATGACCACTCCCTACGAGGCAAGGAAGAAATTGTACGCGAATCTGAACGCCCTCCTGGCGACTGTGTCGAAGGTGAATAAGTTGATTGTCCTTGGTGACTTCAACGGCCGCGTCGGCTCAGACCATACTGCCTGGAGAGGAGTGCTAGTTCCCCATGTTCTCGATGGCTTTATCGATAATGGCTTGCTCCTCCTGCGCAGAACACCGGCCCCACCCGATCAGCACCTACTTCCGTCCTCCTTTGCGAGAGGAGGCCACCTGGGTGCACCCTCCGCCACAACGCTGGCACCTGCTGGACTATGCCATCGTCCGGAGGAGAGACCAGTGGGACGTGCGGGTGACAAAGACGATTCCCTCTACTGTCGGGTTGATCGACAAACACCTCGTCATCTCCTACACGCGGATCCATCTACAGCATCGCAGGAGACCTCAAGGTAAGCGACAACTTGATAAACCGAATACTGCTATGTTCTCTTTGCCTGTTAATAATCTCCATTTCAGAAATGAGCCAGCCCAGATGCTAGCCAACCGTACAGTCGCCGTCGCTGCCACCGACAAGAACGCCTCCGTGGAGAACCGATGGTGTAAACTGCAAGACACAGACGAGTTGGGGACCCTGACTGTCCTCGGTCACGCACAACGCAAATAGCAGGACTGGTTCGATGGCAACAATGCCGCCATCGGCGACCTGCTAGCAGAGGAGAACAGACTGTACAATGCCTATTTCGATCGTCCGACCGATGACAAAAAGGCAGCCATCTGCCGTAGTCGCCGCCCTGTGCAACAGCGGTTGCTGGAGATGCAGAACGCTTGGACGGCTCGCTAGGCCGAGGAGGTCCAACGGTACGCGGGCCGCAACGATTAGGAAAACCTCTCCGCGAATAAGCTGTCTACGGTCCGCCAACCAAAGCAGATACTCTTCTTCTCAGGGGCGTCCTCAACCGCCCCTCCACCATCTCCGACGCCGCCATCACTCGTGTGCCTCAAGTGGAGGCCAACGTCGATCTCGACCTCTCGCCCTCTCTCCACGAAACCATCAGCGCCGTGCAGCAGCTCTCCAGCGGGAAACCGCCCGGATAGGAAGCGATCCCTGCTGAGATCTACAAGTACGGTGCCCCCCAAATCATGTATCATCTGACAGCGCCCTTCCAGAAGATGTGGCGTGATCTTATCTTTCATTAACGATATCTCGTCGACATATAAGCATTATCAATCATTCGTCCATGATGATGACCGAAGTGCGAATATGCATTCGCCAAATCTACGATCCAAGATTGCCTGGGGCCAGTTCATGCTGGCTTGCTTGCCCTTTGAATGAGAATGACTAGTGGAATTCTCTCTATCTTAATTTTGCTGTATGTGCTTTGGGGCTGAAGGGTTACCCCAGCCAGTGGTTTTTCAAGGAACACTAACGACTAAATGTACCTTCGAAAAACACTCAGGTTTCAAATGCGCCAATAACCTAGGTCTCTCGCAGCATGCCAACGGAATTACAGCCATGGCTGCCTAGATTTGTCGCCTTGGTCCTTATAATTTTTACCTTCCTGAAATTAAATCAGAACTTTATCCATATTTGTCCTACTCATTCTCAAACAATATTGCCCATTCTTCGATCTGTTGCACGAGGTCAGTCGTTCTCAAACTGGAAATGGTTAAAGGCATTCTATCAAGGGACTCTCTAGTGCGGACCATCAGAATGCTTTCTAATCAAATAGATGTCAGCTTACCGACCTAAAGTTCCTATAAATCGGCCGTTGTCTCAATATTCGCATTTACAAATAAACAAACAAATAGATAAAATAATTTTATTAAGGACTCATCGGGGTCCCTTCGTAGCAAGTAAAAATATATTTCCACGTGAATTTTAGATGAGGTAGGCAGAATCTGTAAAATATGCAATCCGTAGTTAATGAATTAGTAGTGCGTTAAGAAAGATGGTGAGCGAGAAGGGACACGAACTCCATTGTAGAATAAAAGAAATGGTTGATAAACTTTAAAGGAGAAAAGACTCTCGCTCGTGAAAGGATAAAAATGCGGGCAGGACTGGCCTGCATGCGGCAGTGTATTACGGATTATAAACGGACATCCTCAGGCAGAAATAAACGTCAGCCTTGAGGGATAAGTACGCGGGTCAGACAGGACTGGCCTGCCTGTGGTATTGTAAAAGGGGTTCAAAACGGACGTCGACGAGGCACAACTCATACGCCGGATGAGCCCATTCACCTTAAAGTGGCGAGACGATAGGAACCCAGATGCGATCGATCACGGTCCGCCTCGAGTTCAGCCGAGGAGTGGGGAAGGGAGGTACGACCAAACTACAAGTAAACGGCGAATACAGAGGATTCCGCCGTGAGCGTCCACAGAACGCTTGAGATCTAAATGAGGAGATGACGTCAAGAACCGCGAAAATCGTCGTTATGCGGAAGAAGTGATACCTCAGACCTTCCTCACCTGCCAGCCCGACCCCTGTCAGTCGCCCATACAATTTTCGTCGTTTTTCTTGATTATACGTCCTTCTGCTCCTCTCACTGCTAAACGCTCTCTCTTATTCGCTGCCAGGCATACCTTCCTTTGGGATTATCTGCTAAGCCACATTAGATCGTCAGATAATCTGTATAATTTTAAGTAAATACTGCGCCTTTATATGAAAAATGACTTGTTTAAGCTTCTATTTTCCCCATTCTTCATGACTTCCATAAAAAGCTCTCGGGAATTTAGGAGGCCGCTACCAAATTGCCGCATACGCCCACATTGGTCTCTCTGTGTGTGGTTTTGCTTTTCGCCATACATCAGCTGATGAAGCGTTTCCTTCTCGAAAGACGATAATCTCCCTAGCCAACCTCTCGTAGAAGAATTCGGTGATATGTTGAAGCGTATGCTCCAAGTCGCCTCCGGTTAGCTTACCACCGACCCTCATCATAATTCCTTCTTGACCTCTGAGAGGTAAATCTCCTACCTTGTTGTCAACTCCGCCCTGCGCTTGCCGCCATCTAACGTACCAGGCTTTTATCCTACACTCATGAAAAACCTCCCCTGCCCCTCTACCTGCTTTCGCGTGGTGGCTTTTTTCTCCCGAATATATTTTTGCGAGTAACGGCTCCCTCAGGAGTCCTCTTCCACTTCTTCGATGGAAGGTCGCTATTTTTCCGAAAGCTTCCAAATTTGAAGTTATGAATCTACATTTCCAATTGCCGGCGGACGTGAATACTTCGCCAACTTTGCATGACACAAGTTCCAAATAATTATATGCATCTGGCTTCCCACGCACATCGTAAGTGTCTGCACTGTCTGTATTCTACCGTTTGACTCCGTGTTAACATAATTCTGACAGTACCCTCTGGAAAATTGAAAATAAACCTTTTACTATCAATGTCGCCCAATTTGGTGACTCACGAAATGCTAGCTAAGCAAAGATTCACGCGAAAGAAGGTTGTTCAGTTTTGTCTGCGTTTCCTTTCTGTGGCAATCTGTGAGTTCGTCCCAGCCTCTGCGTCTCCGTCATATCCCAGTTCGAGGCTCGGGTGTTCCACACTTCGGACTTGTGTATGGCTGGCCGACGACGGTTAATAAGACAGAAATGGCCATTCCAGTCTCCCTTGTCTTTGTCGGTAATACTATTCTGCCTATATATCCCAGTACGTTCACGAGTACAGAACAAAATAAGACGAAAACATAGTCCTGTAGCTTATTAAAACAAATAAGGTCCAGTTTGTCTCCCACAAGTTATGTTACTTTTTACTTT